>JAFELO010002621.1:33359-45526 GCA_017140195.1 Eumaeus atala
CACCGATGACTATGATAATATGAGTAATAATTCTGATAGCGCTACTGTATAAATGCTTCTGCTTTTATTTATTTATGTACTTGACGTTTTCGGTACCCTAAGTGTTATATGATAGAAGATTGTAAATCATAATAGCATAAGTTTTCGACTGACGCTTTTTAAAATAAAATTTATACCATAAATTACCAGGAACTTTATTTACTTTTCCATAAAAACTGATTTCGATTCATATGCGTTTGTAGTCCATATTGTATATATATACGTTTGTAGCCGACATCTGTCGGCTTAAACTGGCCCCTACTTTAGATAGGTGCATTCATTGACCCCATCATGGTTCAAGCCTTGTCGTGGTGGGGTGGGGGTTTATTAGCATGGGATGCTTTGTGGTCATCTTATAACAAGAGGGGATTAAAGAGCAGGAGAAGGAGGCGCCTTTGCGCACTGTCCTAAAGTTGCTGGGGTTGTCCTGAAGGGCGGGGCAATTCTTCTGTGGAGGATATGTCGGTCCCTTAGGGAACTGACTAGCCGTCAAGGTGCCCTGGTATTTTGTAACTCCGGGGCCCCTTACCAATGGCGACACCGATAGCATTCAGTTCATTGTTTCCAAATATTATGTCCATGCTCAAAAGTGTCAAGCATTTGTGATAACGATTCATTTAGTTCTTTGGGAATATGCGGCGGCGGTGATGTCTTCGATGATAAATGGACTACTCAACACAAAAATAATTTTTCAATTCGAGCCAGTAGTTCCTGGTGAATAGCGTGTTCAAAAAACACTAACTCACCATCTTGATATTATTAGTGTAGATTTTCTTTTATTGTTTCATTTTTATTATAGTATTGCTTTTATACCATAGTAATCAGCCATCCGTATACTACCATTAATCGGTCGTTGATTCATTCATCACAGATGAGTATTTATTATTACAACTGACTTTTCTCCGCCGATTTTCGTCAAGTCTTCGTGAAGACTTAACTCTAGTATGATTCGATCGATATGTATAAGGGGAGTCTACTTCGCTATCGAGCGCTTCAAATAACAGATCAAGGACGGAAACGGCCTTCTCCTGCAAGGATGCCTATCTTGGAGCAGGTCGCCGAGAGGGCTAGGGAGCCAATCCGCTCATTTTGCGTCGATGGTGGGTTCGTAGAAGACGCTATATCCAGTACACCTCCCATACTTTCTACAGCTGGGAGGGGGGGGGGGTTCAGGTTGGGCTGATCCCGATACCGTTTAAAGCTTTAGCGTTGAACCATGGATCTAAGTATCAGAGTTACCAATTTTGTGGTGAATACCGGCCCTTATCTGGGGAGTCACGGGTTGAACATTCTCGCAGTGGTTTTTAGTGGCATTTAAAAAAAAGTTCTTATATTGGTTAATTTTTAAAGCGAATGTGACAAGCCAGCAGTCGGTTCTGATATGCCAGCTGTGGCACCTATATCTAAATGACTATCTACAAAGCACGGTTTAAATGTACCTTTAATATTCAAACATTTTTATGGTATAGGGGGACAAACCAGCGATCGGTGCCTTCTGACGGCTACCAACGCACAACGAAATACGCATTATTGTCTGCTGATGCTGATGCGTTACATTTAATTCCAACTCCGCACCAATGAGTCAGCCTATGTTAATATGTTAACATCAACGAAGTGACAATAAGTCTACCAACCAATTCAAAAAAGTACCTACCACTCAATCTCTTATTTGCTTTCGGGTTGACATTAGAACCGTGTGCACGAAAATTGGGGTTATAAATTTTGTTGTTTAAATTTTTAGTTTTTAGTTTATGGGTTTGGTTACAATTATTGATTGGTACTGAGAAGTCCGAACATGCGAAGTTGTATAGTTTTTTTTAAAATGAAATTTATGCTTCAAGCTAAATGGGATGTCATTTTTTGAAATGTATTATTTAATCGTATTTAAGCCTGTA
Source organism: Eumaeus atala (assembly GCA_017140195.1). NCBI lineage: Eukaryota > Metazoa > Arthropoda > Insecta > Lepidoptera > Lycaenidae > Eumaeus > Eumaeus atala. The sequence continues at coordinate 35,294 of JAFELO010002621.1, forward strand.
ATATATATACTGTTCATTAATGCAAATATGTTCAAAGTTTGGAAACGAGTAATCACATTGTTGCCTTGGGATTGGATGGATTTGCATAGGTTGAAAGATTTAGGGATCGTTTTTCTAATGCATGCCTAGACAAATATATAGATTACACTACACAAAGATTTACATGCAGGCACTTTGACCCTTTTGGACCTTCAATGTAAAGCGCACTCGTGTCGCCGGGCACAAAGCAGCGCGTTATCAACTCTCTATATAATCGTAGCGGCGGTGCGCGCGCGCACATTCGCTTCGTTCTTTCACACGCTGCACAAACGTATTCACGCCCCCTTACTTCCACCGGTGCGTGAGTTTTCACTACGCGAGTGAGGCCAGTGTGTGACAAAAAATATTGTGAAAAACCTGGACACATCTGACAGCGTAAGTTTTTTTTTTAAATTATTTGTAGACGCAGGGTTTCCGTGTTTCATTTTGCTAATTGTATGCCACTATTTGTGTGCTTATATGCATATCAACATCGATAGTCTTTGTTTAGCAACAAGTTCCAATATTTAATGTGTATCGAAATCTGCACCAAGTGTTTACAACCTGGTCAAAACTGGTTTTTGCGAAGTTGACTTTTATGTCAGTTACACAGTTGTAGCCCATTTGGTTAAGACAAGTTTGAAGATGTTTTTATCTTTTATTTACATCGAATTATACTTCTTTATTTTTAAAAGCGTGTTACTAGACATGTTAAAAACTATTTTTTTTGTTTGTTTTATTTTGGGATTATGCTTTACTAATTATTTAAGTAACATTAAATTACTTAAATGAGATATCTACATATAAAATAAAATTGATTTTATATACGTAATTAAAGTAGGTTGATTTAGGTATTAGGTGACAATCTTTTAAAATTTATCTAAGTATTTTTTCCTCCTCAAGAAAAGTCATTTTTATCTAATTTGAAAATGCATTATAAAAACCGGTAAAGTGGGATTCGGACCTGGAGACATAATAAAAGATGTCAAAAGTCTTGACATCATTGAATACAAACATAATGTTTGTAATAATTTATTTCCTTGATATAACTACTTTTTGTATTAATTATTGTAATTGCTGCTATTACCTATGGTTCAAGTACTACATTTATGTGGCAGACGAAAGGACCTACAGACAGTGGAGGCTTAATATTCCGTTGGTATAGGTTGGTCCCCATACGGAACCGAAGGAGGGGCAACGGTGTAAATAATTTATTTTTTATTCAAAATAATATCTAAATTACCATATTAATGAATAAGAAATGAAAAAAGAAGAAAAAAATTAATTTATTTGTCAATACTAATTGTTAATCACACTAGTTCTGTCTAACTTACCAGTTTGTTTATATACTAACATCTAAACATAAAAAATTCATAGAATTTGAGAAAGTGAGAAAAAAAGTTTTTCGTGCGGATTTCACCCATGGATATTCCCGAGGAAGGTCTTACCGTATAATTTGTTCACGGTCGAAGCCGGGGCGGATCGCCAGTTTATATATTATGTTACTCAAAATATAAGCATGTTATCTGTTTGTTTCGTCAACATACGCTTTGTTTTGCCGCCGGGTCATTGTGCGAGATCGAATGCACACAGTAATAAATGTTTTATAAGAAAATATTCATCAGTCGCTCGTTATCAAAATGACCGTGTCTTTTGTTTTATCAGCTCCGAACGAGCGGTAGCTGCTAGGTAGTCTCTACCTAGCAGTTAGTATATACCGCTCGTTATCTCCGGAGAATCACATACCAGGCTCTCCACGGCCTAGAGGCGACGGCCCCAGCGAACAAAAAACCGAACGCTTTACCATTAAAACGAATCGGAGCTGTCTTTAGTGGCTTTATCATGTAAAAACCTCATAAACCCACTACCAATTCAGAGTAAACGTAATAAATTTAAAATCGTTAGTGCCACGTTGATGTCGCGGGACCGGAAGAAGGTTGCTTGATTTTGTAAGTCTAAATTAGAATTAATTCGAATATAATAATTATAATATAATAATAGAAGACATAAGCGATAATTCCCACTCGCCTATTTTTTAATCTTATTACTACGTTCGTATTAAAGAAAAGACAAATGCAGGATCCCCTACATCTCAATGCATTGTGCTGCATTGTCATTGGGTACGTAAGTTACGAGTCGTGACGCCTACACGTGGGCGAGTTGTTTATATCTTCTATAACACCGGTGTAAGGTTACTCGTCAATTGCCAGTTGCTACAGCACGTATCTACTGTGAAAGCAAACACGATACATTATCGCATAATTACTTTGGTATCATCTCAAATGACGATATCATAAGTATTAAACTACAATATATATTTAAAGAAGAGAAATTATAGACATTTATACACCCATTTATAGACATTTTGTAACACTCTATCAACAAAAGAAAAAAGTGTTATTTTGTTATGACTTTATAATAAAAACAACACCGGCATGTCTGTATAAAGAGAGTAATGATTGTGGAGGGGGCAAGGCAGGTATGTAAGGATCGTGATGTATGACATTCCGTTCACTCTGCCTACTCCATTATGGAGCTGGCGTGAAGATGTGGTGTTGTGGTTGTGGTTGTATAATAAATGAAAATGTGTGTAGGAGTTAACACCAAAAGTCACAACCAGATGCGAAATTACAAAATTGGCTAACAAAATTCACAAGCCAAGCTTAGCATCCAAATATAATGAGCACGAATGAGTCTTTAAACTTGGGTGTTAGGACTTACTTTCAACTATTTCAACTCTTCTTAGTAACAGTTGTATATTCAGAATATGATATGATTTATACTGGAAAGGATCACGATCTTAAGAGACAGTTACAAGAATCCCGGGGGTAAAACAGATTTTTCTCAATACAAACACCGTGAAATTAGTTGTTCCATGTTTGATACGCGTACCTAGTGAATTACGGCCGTCTACGTGCTCCATATGCAGCATTGGGCCAACAAAACCAATAAAATATAGGCTATGGTTGGTACTCCTGAATACTTTCTGTTAGTGAAAGAATTTTCATGATCAGATCAGTATAGCCGAAGAGTACCCGCCACAAACCAACAAACAAAAAGCTTTACATCTTTTTAATATTCGATTTGAGTTGCCCTTGCACCTGCTCGCAGTCTAATATTTATTTCGAGATGCTCACCATGTTTAAAAGCAATCTCAATCACTTATAAAAATTATACACCCCATCACTTGCACAATTAATTACTTATGCATTTTTTGAGGTTGCAGAAAAATCTGTATTAATTAAAAGCATTTTCATAAAAATAACAATCCAAATTATTTTAAGAATCTAGTAGCCAAAAGGTTTATATCGAGGGGTCCATGAACACTGAAAAATTCGTCACGTTAATTGAAGTCAAAAAATACGCTTAGGAGTAAGAAAAATAGAGAGTAGCCGATTCTCAGATCAGCCGATGCATATGCATATAAAATTTGGTAAATATCGGTAAAGCCATTTTGGAGGAGTAAGGCAACTAACAATGTGACACGAGAATTTTATATATAAGATATTATAGCATATTGGGGCAAACGAAAAATCGGAAACTATTCATGAGTATCAACACCCATGCTATCTCAAATGGGTTTAAATACTGAATTTGTTAGAAACCGTGTGTGTGAAAACAAACCGCACGTAACGCGACAATATAGCTGACTTCACATCATTTTTATGAGAGCGGGCAACATAGCAATATAATTCTCAAAAAAATAAATATAATTCGAAAAGTTTTCAAAAGAATTTAAGAATTTTTACACACACTAACATTATTTTAACATGATAAATAATAACAAATAAACAAATTGACAATTTAAAAGATCAAATCAAACTATCTACCGCAAAATATGTTTGCATATAATAAGTATAAAGTACCCCGAAGAGGTAGGTAGAGTTATGCTAGTGGACCTGAAGACAAAAAAGTGTTTCGTAGTCATTCGAACTGTTAAGGCTAGACAAGCACCGCCAATCAGTAGTAGGTCCATCCGAAAAAAAAAAAGGTACATCCACAACTCGTAAGTCCAGTAGATACACTAGAACACCCACGATTAGTCAAGGTACTGAGGCCCATGATGTCATAGGTGGCAAGCATATGGCCACTTCGGGCACATTGCAATCCCGGACAGTGTAATGTGTGCTCAGAATAATCTGAGAAACATTTAATAATAGTTGCCCGTCCTGGGGATCGAACCCAGGACCCCATGCGGCTAACGGCCTTAACAGGCGACACCCGCACCGTTACACCACAGAAGCGATATAATAAGTATATTGATTACAAATAGAAATTATATATGAAGTACTTAAATAGCTATAATTATTCTCCTATGTACATCTTAAAAGTAAAGTAGAGCATTGCTTAAAACATCTGTAGCTCCTTAAAGTGTCGCACAAGATGCACTATAATTTAAAATACATTCCGACAAGCGAGGAAGCGATAATCTACAGATGATACTACGTTTAAGAAGACAAGAAAAATGTCCATTGGAGAGGTGAAGGAAAGGAGGGCAACGCATTCGCATGACAACAATAATTTCTAAAGGCGTCGGTAGTCGTTAAAAGGCGCCCGTACTCGTCTGGACCTCCTTTACTAAATTTTTTGGAATGAAATCGAATAGATGCACATGGAGTAAGATCGGTCGTGACGTTCATTGGTTGAGGCCTATGTCCAGCTGTCGACAGATAATGATGACAATGAAGAGATTTCAGATAGTAAATGGACTCGCGTTAATTACAACGTCATATGAATCAACAACTTAACTATAATGTAAATGATGTATTCACTGCGTGTACAGGACTTGTGTCCACTACTGCGGTGTTTGGTTACGCATGCCCACTGGGAACATAAAAATCTGGAGCGAGACGGACTCGCCTATGAAGGGTTCCTTAACAGCTGACAAAAGAAACCCATATATCCTAAACTAACAATTAATTTTTGTTGAAACCAATTTACGTTCGAATTTTTTTATCGGGCATTATCTTAATTTTGTTTTACAATTTTTGCGCGTTTGATACTAGTTGGCAAATCTTTCCAAAGCATAATAGCCTTAACAGTGAAAGAAGACTTGTATTATTTAGTATGGTGGATAGGAATGATTAGAGGGAGATTAGCCATACATCGCAAATCCTTATTATCGGAGTTGCGAAACTAAAACTTATCTTTTGAATATGTGTTTTTGGGTCAAACAAATCGGATATAACAGGGAAGGGGTTCTGAAATTTCGGAGTAAACGAATAGGCAACCATTCGAGACGTGATCTATATTGTGTTACTATAGAGCAACGCGCCTGTATGTGTGGATGTTGATGGGCGTCGGTAGTCGCCAAATGCTCGGTCGGTCGTTTGTCCCCGTCTGCTATATAAGAAAAAGATTTCATTGAAAAAAACCGGTGATTCTATTTTTTTTTGTTATAAATTTACGGTTATTCTAACATTTTCCTTGTTTCCAGGTATCGTAGGACATCATGAGTGCCAATGATTTTAGACTCGAGCGATACGTGGAACTGTCGCCGGAGACGAAAGAAATCGCCGAAAAGGAATTGAGAGAAACTCCCGAAAGAGTGAAAGAGGCTTTGGAAAAATTAAGAGAACTACTTAAAGAAACCCCAGACCTGTGTTTCGGCGATGACGAAGAAATCCTCACAATATTCCTGCGACCATGCAAGTGGTACCCAGAGAGCGCGATGGCACTGGTGAGTTTTATTTTTTAAATTGTTGCTAGGAACTACGTTTTATATTATTTCTGTAATATGCCTCTTACTGCGAGACGTCATCTCAGAGTAGGAAATCACTGAGCGGCTTGCGGAGGAGATAGGTTATGGCCATTCCAGCTGATGACGCCGATTGCGACTACCCACAACTTACGCCGTCCCCCTAACTGGAACCAACTGTCAGGGTGAGATCCTGGCCTGCCTTGACTGTATCAGTATATCTGGCTAATGGCATCCGCGACAATTTCAGTGGGTATTTGCTTCATACGCGAGTCCCACCCACCTATCAGATCCCATCCAAGCCCGGTGGCAGTGCGTAAATGCGTTTTCTCTCAAAATAAAAAAATATAGTACTAAATATAGGTTTCTTTGCATGGTCATATCAACCACGGTCACGGGTGGAGTGGACTATGATTGTTGTAAAGCATCTGAAACGTCGGGCTGGTTAATTAATTAAAGAAATCGCGATAAAATCCGTAAAATTAGTTTTATCGTAATGAGTGACATTCGTGTAAACTTAAGACATAAGTATTATTTTGTCCTTTTCTTTTTTGTTTACTCGGAGAAACGCATTTACGCGGCTTCACTGACCCTGGGTGGGGTCTAGTGGTGTGTGGGGCTCGCGGCACACTATAGCGCCGAAAACCCACAAAAACCATTGCGAGTGCCATCAGTGTCGCCTTTGGTGTGGTGCCCCGGAACAACTAATCATCACCTCGGCGGCTAGTCAGTCCCCCAAGGGACCGACGCCTCCTCGCAGCGGCGTTGTCCCGTACCACATGATAACCCCACCAACTTTGGGACAGTACAATGGGGTGAGGTTCCCATCCTCGTCCCTTGCCCCCTGCGCAAAAGCGCCTCCTCCTGTTGCTCTTTGGTCCCCTCTTCTTACAAGAGGGGTGCAAAGATCCCCCTCGGTTCAAATGGCTTCGCCTGGGTTCAGGCTACTAAGCCCCACCGCCACGACAAGGCTTGACCCATGGTACTCCCCGTATTACCTTGTCCTGACACACTGACAGGTAATGCTGCTAGCTCTCCTTTGATGAGCCCAATGAATGAAAAAGAGTGACAGAGAGTGAACTATACAAGGTGTTTCTTTCGACTTATGCGGCCGCGTTTTAGGCTGGCTTCTATAGATGCGTGCTTGAAATAATGAAGCTAAAGCAAATGCGTCTATTTTTTATGTTGTATATATTTTTAAATTTGACAAATAAAGGCACAACTTCGCGTGTTGCCTATATGTTCATTAATCATTTACCTTTCAAAATTTACATTCAAGATAATGTGTTGAGGGTATGCAACATTTGTAAAACAATTCAAATTACATAACACATTACATGGCTAGTTGAGCATATATCGCCGAAATTAATACATGTTTAAGATCAATGTACATTACCCACTTTTTATTTTTTGCCATAGGATAACGAACTAGAAATCGGACTGAGACATTTGATACTATACCGACTACCACATAGGTTAGTCGGATTGAACAGGGCCGAGTGAAATTCCGATAGATAGAGTTCGGCGTTATACGTTATTCAATAAAGCTAACCTTAATGAATTAAAGTGGATAATTATCCGCCTTGTGGTACTATTCTGCCAATATTTAATCTGATATAATAATTAACACATGTTTTTTTACTGACTAATAAAAGTAGCAGTTGTTACACGAAGACCAAGAACCTTACGTATTACGTATATACCACTCGAAGTTAGCTAAGTTTTTAAGTATATTTCGCGCTTAAAAGTTACAACACATGTTGTACGTAGTATTGTGACGTAAAAGAGCTTTCCTTTGCTCGAAACACGGTACAATGTAGATTTTCGTATGTATCGTAACTCCTTCTTACTGTACAACGTGTACAATATGCAATTATGTATTTGGTTTATCACATATATGCTACTTCCCACTCCGTTTCATGTGCTACTTCGAGAACAAACTTCGAAAATAATTTTATTTTAGAAAATCTTAAAGAAGTATGTTATTCTTATAATGAACCCATGCCTTGTTTTGGTTGAGTATAGAGCGGGCAAACGATCAATCGGAAGTCTTCTGACAACTACCGCCGCCCATACAGACATTCGAATTATTGTTGGCACCCAGAGGTGTTGCCCTCATTTCCTCGCTCCCTCCAATGGGCGAACTACAAGTACCTGCATATTATTAATAGAAAGTTGGATTTTACGGGTTTTTAAAAAATTGATAAGTCAATAGATCTGGGTCTAACAAAAAAAAAAACTAGTTGCCTGTAAGTCGATTTACGGACGATATAAATTTACGTAATAACGATTATCTAATGTATCCATCATTCGATAGGCTGAAAGAGACTATTTGTACGCCACTCGCTCACAGACTAGGCTCTTCCCATTCGGAACGTTACTATCACGTAGAAATTTTTCGTGCAAGCAGCTAGCTTTATCGAAAGTTATCACTATTACATCAAATAACAAGTAACCTTTTCTGATTCTGCATTAGTCACAATAGTATTTAGCTGAATGCTGTTTTACCACGAAATAATTATTGCACTGGTGTAAGTTGTCTTTCAAATAAGTGATCCTACTTAACCTGTACCGAGTGCCGTGTCTGCCTATAATTTATTATGACTTACCTCACTTCTCCGTTATACATGCAAATAGCTTATTTTTCTAAACATTAGAAAGCAAAAAGCTCGCTTGCCAGTGCTTTCATATGTATTATAGGGTAAGAGCTGATTGGAGCCGGATTTCAAATTTTCTCTTTAAGGTGGGGAATATTGTAATACAACGTGTTGTACTCATATATTAAATGCGAACGTTTCACTGCAAATTCTTCATAACAAAACAACATTTGACACTTAAATTGATAAGTATTCTGAGGAAAGAAATACTCTTCCTTTTTTATCATTAGTAATCATAAAGAGTACATGTGAATTTGTACATTTGACACGAATTTGCTTAAGTAATGGTTTGTTCCATAAATCTATCACGATATAATCATTCGTGAAAATCGGTATTACGGTAGTATTAGAACTGGCATGGTTACGTTGTTATTTCCTTCGATCCAGAGCTCAACTTGGTTCCTACATAAATTAAAGAAATAAATTTTAGAGGTTTGTTATATTATGTAACATATTGTTATTCTGAAAAATACAACAAAGACAGAAATTTTTGTGAATTTCTCAGTTTCTTTTTGATTTTCATATTATATAATATTTCATGCAGAACTGACGGAAATGCTGTGACGATGAAAAAATTATATTGAAAACAAGAAGTTTTATATTTATAATTATTACACAATTTATTTTACAATTACGAAACAACGTCTCAAAAATTTGTTATTCTGTATGTGGTCGATTTTCTCAAAATATACTGAACGGAGTTTCATCAGGTTTTCACCCGAGGAAAATTTTGTGTATAATTTATTCACGGGCGAAGTCATAAATAAAATATCTGAATAATAGAACTTGGATTTCCCATGGCATATAACAACCATTAATTGACGTTATGTGTTAATTAAGATACAAATATGCATAAACTGAGCTTTATATAAATGAATCTTTTTCTGCAATATTTCATCTCCGTTGATTAGCGATTGTAGCTGGCTTATACCATTTCCTTGCATTTACTAGCAGTTTTACAAAATATTTAGAAAAGTACAAAACTTGTAAATTTTAGTGGTGGCCTCGTAAACATTGCACCTTAACATGACATTAACTTGTATTTATTACTACAATAATATACAATAATTCCTGAAGCTATATAATGATTTACTTTAATATTTGTTTATCGCCTCCTCTTACTTACATTATCGAAATTTTATTCAGCCTGTGTATATACTTAGTCTGGCCATAAATACTGTTACAATTAAAAATAAAAAAGTGTAACATTTGAATTTGGAATCAGTAATTTTTATAAGATTGTTCATTGTGTTTTCATATTTTGGCGCCAAGACATTGTACAATATTTAGCGATATTAAATTGGAGTGGGGCGACAAGGATAACAGAATCGCTGTATTTGCATTCCTCAAAGTAGGTATGGACCCAAATGCAACTGCAATTTTATGATTCATGATCAGTTTTAGAGAGTACAGCTTGCTCTAAACGCCAATATAATTTGGAGTCCCTAAATCAATCAAATACGATTGGCAATAAAGAATGTCGCCATGGGGAAAGTGCGTGCTTCTATTGATAACTTTTCTATTTGTTTATTATTTTATGTTTATTACTTTTATATTGATTTCTATTGATATATTTTGAAGTTAGAAACCACCTGCACTTTGTGGCGTTTACTGTGTCTGTAATGTGATATAAATACTTATTTTGTTATCGCCCGAATGTCCGATAGCGTAAAATCTTTTGACGTATTATTCGCATATTTTATTACTGTAAAGGGCAACCCGGTCACACACGTCATTCAGCGCTATGATATTTACTTTCTTAGTACTAAACGTCACTTTTAAAATTCTAAATTTTGAAATGAATTTTCGTACCATACATACGAGACATACGAGAAATTGGAGCCATTTGGTGGTTATATA
>JAFELO010002621.1:49953-67171 GCA_017140195.1 Eumaeus atala
AAGCCTCAACAGTACGACTGACTACGAAGACTTGTGTCTTCAGGTTTAGGGATACAACACGTCATGTTCATGACAGTTCCCTGATGGGTTTGGCGAGAAACCGCCTTGCCTCCTCTACACCCAATACTCCCTTCATACAGACACGCCGGCTACGTCAACTCTTGGTACCACATTGTGAGATGACCCGTATGAAAGATTGATTTGTTTTATATCATCGGGGGACAAACGGACAGTCGGAGTCACTTGTTGATCGACACTCATAAACATTTCGCCGATGCATTGCCCTTCTTTCCTCCTTCCCTCCTCCAGTGGGGGCCGGTATCTGCTCATAAACTTCATGACACATTTTATGGTATCATATGAGTGACTGGTACCTAGTCTGTCGTGCCGTCCCAATTTGGCTGCAATACAGCATCTCACTACCGTTAACTTGTTATTTTTAAGTTAAGGGTCTGATAAAGTTAGTCAAGTGTAAATGAAAAACGAAAAAACTTAGTTATGAGATAATCCATGTTGCTCATCCATGTTGCTCATCCATGTTGCTCACACCACCTATTATGAGATAATCCATGTTGCTCACACCACCTATTTTACCCGCCTGCGGCAGGAGGTTACAGTCACTAGAGCGTATGTAATTTAGCTGTACATATGCATGTACATAATGATATTACTGTATTTATATTTCTCTATTACCTACTACACCTATGTATGTACCTTGTTGTTCCATCACGCATGCGCGGCTTAATAACTGGTATAGTAACCCACACCTCTCGACTGACATCAATTGTTCAGACGTCTTTCTCAACCTAAACCTAGCGGTAAGCTTTAAAACCGTGTTTGAAAAAACATGTATGAAATATGTTAGTACATGTAGCAAATAAGAGGATACCAAAGACTTCAAGGACAATTGATGTGTCAGTGTTAAGTGTTTAGTGAAGAATGACCTCACGTGCGGCGTGACCTCGTGCTCGACACTAGGCAAAAATGGGCAAATGTTGATGATGATATGGTCAACTAGCTTTCACTGTTCTATCTTACGGTCTTTAAGAGTCCACTAGCTCAAATCACTGGTTTATAATCTCGTATTGAATATATAATTAATGCACTATAATTGCTGTAGAAAGGAAACCTAATTGCCTAGCTTTCATAAACTAATAGCATCATTCATTTCCGCTGACACCTTAGTCTGGTTTATTATTTATGGGTCATGATTTTAAATATTAATAGACATAATTTGAAGGAGCGTGCAATTTCTGTAGCGGCAAGTGACCCTTATCACTAACTATTTGCGAGGTAATTTCGCGTTATAGCCGGTTGTATCTAGATTCTAGGGTTGGCTGATTGTTCAACCTAATAGCCGGACAGACCTGCTTGTGCTAACATTTGAGTAAAATATACGAATCGCTCTAAATTATTAATACGATAAACAATTTCTATTTAAAACCAGTCCTTCTGATTTATTATTATGGAAATTTACCAATTAAATATTTAGTTAGTGTTTTATTTGACTGAAGGGATGACCAATTGCCATTTCGGAATGGCCCTACGGCAGAGGTCGATAACATTATTGCTACAATTGTTATTTTTCTCTCTTTTTTATTCTTGTTATGTAAAATTTTACTAAGGTGTATCTTGTAGAGGAAGATGGCGCCTAACTTTATAATTAATATCCAAAGGCGTTAATGTTATATCGAAAATATAACTTTTAGTTAAACAATATTCCGCCTAGGCTCTGTAAACTACTTTAGCGAGGACACGGGAGACAACGGTTATATTTAATTGCAGAAATAAGATTAAGCAAGCGTTGCCCGTCCGTTATTAATGCTGGCCGACGGTACGTGCCAGCTGGTTTCTTCGCAATCAGTCGTTAACCTGACTGTTACTTATGCAACTCCGTTAATTCACGGCGAGTCTCGGCCTCTTGTATGCGGCAAACGTAACATAATTATAAAACAATGTTGCATTTCTTCAAGGTCAGAGATACGTGTAGATACATTTATTTTCCGCGGCCACTTCTGTCTCGCTTGATGGGCTACCTTTAGAATTTATGCAAATATTTATAATCTGTTACAAAAGAAGATAAACGTATAATTGTTTGTTAAATTAATATCATGTATAATTAAATATCATCGTATCTTGATGAAGAAAAATGCTATTGTTGTTTTGTCCTTTTTGTGCAAAATGTGAAGTAATTTATAATTTATTGCATAATACATGCAATAAATTATTTAAATAATAAGAAAACGTCTTGACATGCCTGTTTTTTAATTCGGTTTCCCGATAAACGTTTAATCAGTCACAGTAAGATAAGTTTTAATGTTTATTCCTTGAACAGATTCAACAATTCAACAAATTTTTCGTACAAACACTACGTGGACGCTCAGATCTTTCTCTGTCACAAACAGTGGAAGTCTCGTTGTACCTATTAATAACCCGGTACAAAATCTTTGACCAATGCCAAGTGTACGGAGAGCTTTAAAAATTGCGTTTGGCTCCATACCTACTTTGTGTAATGTAATCACAGCGATTCTGTTCTCTATATCATCCCACTCCATTTTAATATCCCAAAACATTGTACAATGTATTGGCGCAAAATGAGAAAGCACAATGAACAATCGTAGAAAATTACAGATTCGAAATTCGAATGTAATACTTTTTTATCTTTGGTTGTAACTGTGTTTATGGCCAGACTGTATAATTTACCTAACAAATAAAATCTCTTTAGTTTTTTTTTAAACTCAATAACACTAATAATGGACGACGGATTATTTTTTTTTACGTATTTTTACTATCGTATTTTCTAAACAAATCTAATATGCTTCTAATATTGGATGTTTGCAATCACACTAAACTACTTTTGATGCAACTTAACAATGTTTTAGCTTGGTATAGTATCAGAATAAGATATAAAATAAAAGGAGATGCCCCGATGAGTTCCGGGCCACCTCACCAAAAGCAGCATTGATGGCACTCGCGGTCTTTGTAGTGGGTACTAGGCACTATGGTTGAATAAATACGAATAGACAAAAGAATGTTACGCATATTTCAGTTTCCTTGCGCAATAAAATAAACAATTCACGAGTCGTCTTCATCGTCGGCTGTTGCATTGTGCTCGCGCATTATCGAAAGTAACGAGGAAACCAGGGCCATTATGTTTTGCCAGCAAATGTAAACTGCTGCTAGGTATTATGGTAACAGCCTCCAATTGCTCAAGCAACCGCCATTGTTGATATTAACCTGTCATTTGGTGTAATGATTGTAATCACTTTAATGTAAGACACGTATCATTTCAGTAAGAGGCAGTTAGTTCTATGGTTCATAGCAATTGAATCGGGTCGGCACGAACGGGGAGGTATCATTAAATGTTCGCGTTTGGGGGTTGATGTGATGAAGGAGGATAAATATTATATATGCGGGTATTCATGGGCGCTGGTAGTTATCAAATGGCTTCGATTGCTGTTTTGTCCCCCCCCCCCCTACGATATAAAATAAATAAATAAATGTATATATATATATATATATGTATATATGTATAAATGTATATATATATATATATATATATATATAATGATGTAAAGGATATAAATAATAATCGTGTCGTTTTAGGAAGTGCTGGATTGTAGACGGCTCACGGCACATTCCTGGATAGCCTTCAGAGGATGTCTTGCTGCATTGTACGACCAGAACGATCGTGTAGTCGGCTTTCACTCATTCTTCCTACGCTTGAAGTATAGGCTAAGCTAGCGCGAGAACCGAATGCTGGAATCTGTTCGGTTCCCGGGCGGCGTATAATTTCTAGTTGATTGTACATTTACTGAAGTCGTTTTTGTATGATGATAAGCATCCGTTTCGCAGTTGTCCTCACCCAGCACACGCTATGTTATGCCAACACAAGTATTTTATTAAAAATAACTGTCCTGCCCTAGATACAAAGAGGAATTATATGATAGTGTGTTTCACACCGCGGTTCCACCAGCGTGACAAGAAAATAACAATTGATTATAATTATTAAAGAAAACATAGGATAGTTAACTACAAGTACTAGAAATAATTGAATTTTCTTTGCTTTTTAGTTTTTAAAATAGATTTTCTGATCGTTAAACATTTAAAAATGTTTAACGATCAGAACGAACGTTCCTGGTATGAAAATTCTTTAGTATACTCAGTTTAATGAGTGCAATACAGATGTTAAATAGTAGATACGTCTAGATGGCCAAAGCTGTTTGTCAATCATATCATATAAACGCTCTGCGATTACAATTTCATTATTAATGATCGATATCATAATGTTGTTCTTAGCATGCCGTGCATTTTACATAAGTGACATGCACTTATCCCTACTATATTATAGATACAATCGTATTCGGCAGTTTCCTCGAGTATATAAAAGCAATCGGCATAAAAATTCTTCAATATTATTCCAGTCTCATGGCTCCAATTAGACTAGGTTTTAGAAAGAAGGAAAGTAATTTTATTAATTGTCACAAAAATCAACATCGATGTACGTAAATTACAATAAATTACGAATCTACATTTATTTATCTAGATACTGTGATTGTGCCACTCAGCATTCGACATTTGTAGCACCACTCTATGATGACATGGCTCTAAATTTTAAAGCACGTAACACTGCCGTACAGTGGGTTGATATGGATTGTAAGTCCAAATTTGTTGGGGAGGACTGGGTTAACGACGCCAATGTACTGATATAACTTCCGCATTTGTGTGGACACCTATGGATGTCGCTAGTTATCACTAGGTGCTCCGACTGATTCATTGTCCACTAGGCAGTAGAACTAAAATTTACCGTAGGTATATATTTCGATGTTAATGTTGAACTCTCCGTCGTAGATGAGGCGCGTAGCGGAGTTCAAGCGCGACAACGCCAGCCTTGTGAGCGGGCTGCTGCCGGAGCACGAGATGACCGCCTTCCTCGAGCACAAAGTCGTCAACGTACTGAAGGGTCGCGACAGCAAGGGGAGGAGAGTGATGGTGGTCAACGTAGGTGGTACGTACTTATGTGTAGCTCTTACATACGCGGTCCATTTCAGGTGTGCTTTTGTACCGTTACTAAATTATAGACAGGAATAGACAATATAACGCCCCTTAATAAATGTCATTAATGTCAAAAGTCGCAATGGGCTGGTCACACACTCGGATGAACAGATGGCAGATGGGCCAGTCAGGTTCTGTAGTGGAGGCCGCGTTTAGGAAAAAGAAGTGTTGGTCGACCGCTCACCAGGTGGGAAGACGATCTCTGTGCAGTAGCCGGTTCGGGATGGATGCAAGTAGCAGGAGATCGGTCGTCTTGGCGTTTTGAATTGAAAGAGGCCTATGTCCAGCAGTGGACCGATAAGGGCGGATAATAATGGTCATGATGAATGCCAAAAGGTATGACTACATCATTGGAGTCTACTTATATGGAAATTATACTAATAATTCTTGCACTGAACTTTAGTTGAATTAATTGATCAAAATCAAACCAACGATCAACACTGTCATATACAATTCGTTTCCTTCCTTTATATACACTTACACTTATGTACTTCTCAGCGAATTGTGGCTACGGCGGTCATTTCTATCGACAGCCCAACTTCACATTACATATTGTAGTGTACAAGTGCGCATAGCTATTCCCTCATTAGCCTATTCAGATGGGATGGTTGTTTGACATGACCAGAAATAAATATGGCGCATGGCCGACAGCGTTAAGCTGTCCGTACCCCTGCGCACTGCGAAGTCCCAGGCACGGTGTTCAGACAATGCCTATTTATATAATACTAAGTACATATACATAATCAGTATGGTAGCTTTAACCGAGAATCAAAGGATATATATAGAGCTAAGCCAGAGGCAGTAATGACTCCCTTCTACGTTAATGTTTAGATATGGTCTCCTAAATTTGTCACAATGAAAACCCCGCTCTAGACTTGCTCCCGCTCCGTTTAAAATCTGAAAGATTCCCTCAATCCACGAT
Organism: Eumaeus atala; assembly: GCA_017140195.1. Classification (NCBI taxonomy): domain Eukaryota; kingdom Metazoa; phylum Arthropoda; class Insecta; order Lepidoptera; family Lycaenidae; genus Eumaeus; species Eumaeus atala. Next base: position 55,931 of record JAFELO010002621.1, read on the forward strand.
ACCTACAGAACACAATATTTATACGGTTATATGTTACGTTATTTTATTCTTTATCGTGTCTGACGTCATACGCATAAAATAATTTTATTTTGCATCTCTCGTATGCAAATATTTATTTTATAATACGGTATACCTCATAAGGCTACAATTATGAGGTATCCCAGAGAATCTTACTAACGTTAATCACATCACATTGCATTAGCATTCCAACTTTCTCTGTAAAGGTCAATTCACACAAACATTTCTAGTCTCATCGCCAAACAGCACGTCTCCAAAGATAATGTATTTTTTCTCCGCTTCCACAAGCTACATAAAAAAAACTGACACAGTTGCTTGCATATTATTGAAAGAATCCTATAATCCACTAGTCTAAACCTATATTGAGTCATCACTATTATTGACTATTCTAGTTTTGAAGCTAGTCGCTCTATTTTTGACGGGACGCTTTCTTTTTATCCCAATGGAAGTAAACGAGTAGATAAGGTCTCTTCGAAATATATCCTAACTCTTCTTCGCCACAATCTTTCAACTGGCAATCTCGATTTTATTGGGATGGCACGACCGGGGACCTATCGCTCACATAATGCCGCCCTAAAGTGACATCTTCAGTGTTGCGTTTCGTGCGGTTTGTGAGTAACCGGTGGCCCATTGGGGGAGGAGGGCAACGCATCGGCATAGTAATTATATGGATGTTCATGGGCTTCGGTGGTCGTAAAAAGGTTCCGATTTCTCGTTTGCCCCCCTATTATCTATAAAAAAATTGTCAAACTTGCTACAGCATAGCTGCTTTTAAAGTGACTACACTATTCTATAATGACGTGGCCGTCACGTAGCAGATACTGCGCGTTACGTCACATATCGGTGTGAAGTGACCTAAAGTCAATTATTCAACTTCTTAAACGACACATCACGTAATTATTGTAACATGTCTAGTCAGGATTGCTTGAAGATATTAAATGTATATTGCAAGAATTATAAATGACTAAGTAATAAAGAATAGTTAACTACCTTCCGACGTTATAGTACGGCGACCCTGCCAGAATATACTAACTTTCGACTCTTTTAACATGGCGATGACGAAAGTTAATTTAAGTTTTTTGAAGTTTGAAGCAAGGCTCGTGGTATGAAACAAAATGATTAAATATTAGGACTAAAATCGTGTGATTTTCACACGATTTTTTCAACACTACTGTAGCTGTAAAGGCTCTCGCCTCTTGCGTACACTTCTGATTCATATTCGTTCTTAATGAATAAACTCATATCGTGTATTGTAGGAGCTACACACATCTTTTATGGTCTTACTTATTTGGCTTCTTGGTCGTACACTCGTTAAGCAGCGGTCTTGGTTTTGGATTTGATGTTAATGTAGGTATCTTATATAATATAAAAATCTCGTGTCACAAAGTTACCATACCCGTCCGGAACGGCCTTACCGATTTTTACCAAACTTTGTACGTATATTCAGTAGGTTCGGTTTCTATCTATTTTTCATACCTCAAAGTGATAAGCGTTCACCCGATCCGGCAAAACAACGTTTTCCGGGTCAGCTTCTAATTTTTAAATACAAAAGTCAATATCCAAATGTTTAGTCTAATTTGAGTACTATATCATAACATAGATGGTAACTACAACTGGTTTTACTTTTCGCACAGACTTGAAATCAACCGGCCATACTCATACCAGACATTATATAACTTTCGCTTCATTTGAACCCGCGACCGCTGACGTAACAGCCAACTGTGACAATCGATTGTAAAGTAAATTGTTTCCAAATGTATATAACACTCATTTCACAAAAGCACTTGTAACATTATTTCTGAGTGAGTGAAACGTTGCAATATAATTGCAAACATTATAATAATTTTCGCTTGCAAAAAATATGACACGCAATCTGCTCAGCAGCGCAATTTGTAACAGATTTGAACCAGAGATCCCCACTCGCTTGATATTATAGTAACTAGAACAGTGCATATTCAGTATGCGATGCTATTGCTGCATTGCAGCAGCTTCGGGCCGGCACTACTCGGCAGTTACTGTTACGTCGCGTGAAGCTGGTACATTTGAGATACATCAATATCCAAACAAAGTTTTAGTAAGAGGTAATGCCACGAATTAGGCACCTCTCGCTCTCTTGATACAGTGCAACAAACAGTATGCTGTCACATTTAGAAAAGGCAAGGAGGGCAACTCTCATGCATAACTAGTGTACATGACAATGGGCGTCGGCAGTCAAAAGGCAGTAACTCGTTTGCATTTTATATAAAGATTAATACTATTTAAGAAGTACACATTTAAGATATACTCATATACATACATAGAATAGATTGGCGTATATATTTATTTTTATAGTAAAACAAACGACAAGTAAGGAAAGCTGGAAATCAGAGCCTTTTGATGACTACCGACGCCCATTGACTTCCGGATTATTGTCCTCTCCTCCATACCATCGCCGGGCTACCGGCTACTCACAAATCGCACGAAACGCGACAGCGCGGATTGACAGCTGTGTGAAGTGACCTTAACGGCAGTGTCGTGTGATGCATAAGCAGTTGTATTTGCTAGTAATTTCCCGGTTGCACTGGCACATCCGATCAATAAATTATTAAATGAGCACCCAAAGTATTAAATGTGATTGTACAAAATATTATGGAGCGTAGGCACGGTCACAGGTTGTACAAGTAATGAAAAATAGGGAATGATGTACCTATATAAAGCAGTCTTGATCATTGAAATATTATTAATATTGAATTATTGAAATATTAATGATGTATCAATAAAGATTGATAAATCATTAATATGATAATAAAAGTATTATAAGTGTGCCTAGTCCTGTGCTAATTAGCGTAAGCACTTGGTTACTAGACAACGGAAATATATTTGATATTTCCATTATAGAAATACGTATGACATGCCTGGGCGGGAATCGAACCTGCGACTTCTGGCGCAACATCCACGATTATCGAGCTATGTTGTCACCGCGCCAGACGGCCGTCAATCATTGATCTTACCGTTCGCTACTCTGTCGCGACATGATTTCTATTCTCAAACATATTTAAATAAGTATGTCTTTTGCACCTTCATTTTCACACTATTTCTCGAAACTAATGTAATAAAATGTAATTGAAGGTTCATGGAATACAAAGAAAGTGAACGCAGACCAGCTGTTTCGGCTGTTCTACCTCATCCACGAGTCGGCCATGTTGGAGCCCGAGTCGCAGGTCCGCGGCACGGTCGTGCTGATGGACTTCCACGACATGGGCTGGTCACAGGTAAAATTTATACATTAACAAAAATTAAATCGACGACTGAAATCAGTGAGTGAATACGCATCATCTATTTTTACATTTAAAAGTTAGAATTTTTGTTCTAAATTGTGGTGACCCAAAATTAAAAAAAATTGCTCTATTTTGTATAATGTTGTGTGCAGTCTAACATTGCAATGTGTGTTGAAATGAAGACTTGCTAACATCAACAAGAACACGTCTCCACACCAGCTTCATAATGGGGTAGACCGAGTGCCACATATCGATCATTACGTACCTTGTCTACGTTCTCCACATTAAGAACTGTCATCATCATCACCCCTTATCGGTCCTGCTGGTTGTGGACAACCGAACCTGCTACTCGCATCCGTCCCGGACCGGCTACTGCACGGAGATCGTTTAAATAGTAACAAACAATCCCTCATTCTTTTCCGGCGAAAGCAGAAGCAATATTACAATATGAATAAGTCTTATACTGTGAGAGTATCTATTCCTATTTCACTCATTGTATTACTATTTTCTCGATGACCAATCTAGATTGCAGAGGGTTAATCTACATTATTTTAGTTATATCAACATGATAATATAAGAAATATGACTATTATATAATATTGTCATCAAAATAATATTCATTATATAATAAGGAGATAATATACTTTGAGAAATAGAATATAAATGGTAGTGACGTGTTGCATGGCAGACCGATCAAGGCCGGAATGATGGATTGGTGGTGTGCCTCTAGCTCTCATGTCCCGCGGTAAAGTGGCAGCTCTGTATATACATTTGCATAAAAAGTATGCGAATATTTAAGGGCGTCGGTATTCACCTAAACCCATCGCCGTTTTGCTCCATAAAGCTATATCTTAATGGTTAACCTTTATTAGCATTTATTTGGAAACTCCTAACTGTCTTGGCATTGCATATCTGGCAGTGGCATACTGCTTAGACTCACACTTATTGAGAATGTCTTTCATTACCTACTTAAATCAATATCGCCTCTGTGGAGTAACGGTGCTGGTGTCGCCTATTAAGACCGTTAGTCGGGCGGGGTTATCGGTTCGATCCCCAGGTCGGACAACTATAATTAAATGTTTTTCAGATTATTCTGAGCATACATTATACATTATATTGTCCGGGATTGGAATGTGCCCGAAGTGGCCATAGGCTTATTTCGTAATTCGATATCGTAATTATTGTATAACTATCGTTAAGTTGGCATTATAATTAAATATGAAATTGTATTAAGCATTACTTTCGTCATCTGTTCATGTTTTGATGAACATCTTCACAAATTCGGAAAGTAATGAAATGGAAATAATAACTTAATTCGCTCATTCATAGAGTACCTGATGCCAACGTCTGTGACCCGTTGGGTAGCTAAAGATTAAGGATTTACATTAAGAGTGGCGACCGGGTGCGAGTCATACCATTTCCCAAGGGGGGGGGGGTCGGTTTCCCCAGTCATGATAGTTCAACTAGCCCTTCCAGCACAACAATGCAAGGCCAACTTTAGCTGCCGCGATTAAGCTGCCCCCCCCCTCATTGGAGAGGATCGGCTCCTCTCAACCAACATTATAATAAATATTTTAGCTGATATTAACTTACTGTCGGGATGCATCCTTCCCATCTGCGGAAGGGGGATGGGGACAGGAGGGGAGCAGTCCCCTAATAATCACAATCTCATCTTCACCCGACGTGTCTTATAGTAACTGATGAAAATGCACAGGACACTTCCGTCAGCATGGGGCAGTCATAAAAAGGCAAAAGGTTACCACTTCCAGGTTCTATGATTCTATAGTTTAGTAAGAATGTAGTCGTAATACTGTCACCATCATCATCACTATCAGCCCTTGTCGGTCCACTGCTGGACATAGGCCACTCTTAATGAACGTCAAGACGACGGATCTCATGCTATATATAGCCGAGTCGACAAAAGAGAATTTTTGTTATGCCTGCAGGCTTCTCGCCTAAACTGCCGAACAAATTTTCATAAATTTTGGTATTAAGATAGATGTGACTGTGGAGGTGTAGGATACTTTTTAACCCACTACAACAAAGTAGTATAATGTTTTTGTTTACAATATGACACGTGCGATACCGCAATTGCAAAATGTTTATTATATCATCTATACTAAATATTGGTATAAATACGAAAGGGATTCTGTCTGTCTGTCTTTCGCGTCATCACGGCCAATCCAATGAAACGATTGTATTGAAATTTCGTGTATATTCTTAACTGTTAGAATGAACAATCTTTTACATGTAGGTTTGTCCGTAGTAAACGCGAACGAAGTCAAGGAATACAACTAGTAATTTATGTTATAGATACAGTTCTTGCAAAATGATTGAATACTATCAATAATATTGAAATAATCTACATCTAACGTAATTCGATAAAATTCCGCAACACAATTGATTTGTTTCTGTACTGGATCATGTAGAGTTGACCGAACCGTGCGGATGTTTCAAAACATTTCAACGACAAAGGAACAATAACACGATTATTTCTTAACGTTGATTTACACACATTTTGTAATAATGAACCTTGGTCCTGCCGTGCGGCGGGCGGCGAGCCCTCGTTCACGTGTACACATGAATCACAAAGTAATACGTCCTCACTAGCTATACCGCGATAACAATGAAAATTAACAAAGACACAAAGATACAACAAAGTCCTTTATGACTAATACTCAAAGATTAGCCTATTTTTATATTGGCCAAGAGTAACATTTGCCTTGAAATCAGAACTCATTAATTATAGCGTATAGACACGAACCAGTCTTGATAATTAGGGAAAATTATGAGAAGCAGCATACACAGTATGCTTAGACATTCCTCCATGATGAAGAAACTGTTGTAAGGTTTGCTTTTAATCAATTTATGTTATATATAACATATGCTTATGAACTGTTGAATTGGTTTGGTGTCCTTACTTTTTTTTATAAAACTTCTAATTGACAACCTGTGTGTGGAATTGAATATTTAAAAAATGAGTGAACAGTACATTTAGATGCTTCTTCTTATTGTATAATATTAGAATAGGTGCCCTTTATTTACGAGCCCTCTACGCAACACACTTTGATCTACGTAATTTCGAAGCAATGTTACATTTATTGTCAAAACGATTATTATTATAATAATGAAACATTGAAAAATAATTCACTAAAATCTATCGCAGATTGCCCTAACTGCACATTTCTTGTATTTATTTTTATTAGTATAAATCCAATATTACTAAATAAATACAATAATGTTACACCAAGTTAAATCAAAGCCACAAGAATTGGTAGAATTACAGATAACATATTTATCGAATAAAACAATTGAGCTCGTTTTTTGGAGGGAATACAAAGCCATAATGACTAAATCTGCTTTGAAATTTCATTAGGTAGAATCAAAGTAAGTAATCCAATAGATAGTACAAAGTATTTGTAAGATTACATACCAGGATCTACGATAATCGTGTCCTTGACTTATCAGTACATTTCTACGTAATTATTCGTTTCGCCTGATAACGTTTATCGGTTACTCGCGTTAGTAATACACGAGTAATGAGATATTTAATAACAATTTAAACTCTCTAGATATTGTCAAATGTATAAATAATAATGTGTATACGTATTGGTTGTTCGATTGGACATGTCAATATTTTTTTTCTACTGTGCAATGTTTCACATTATCAACAAAAGGAATGGTTATAACGTGCGTTATGTACTATTTATTTGATTAAATGATTTAAATAAGTTTAACATCGATATTTATTTATCAAAATAAATTTAATAAAAATATGAAAGCGTTTATTATCGATCATAATATAATTTTTATTGCGGATTTTCTTAACATATAATACGGGGCTTAGTAAGAGTATATAAAATAAAGATACGAGTCACGTTAGTCTTCTACTTTTACTAGGAAAATCAAAATCACTTCAATTGAAATGTGTGAATTTTTGTTCATGCGTCCTGACAGACAAAAGTAATCCTTTAAACAATAGAAATCATGAGAGATCAGATAAATTAGCCCTTTTTGGGGTTATCTCTTTGTTGTCTTTTACAACATCTGCCAGCGGAAGCGAGTGCATTTATTAAAATCATCAGTGACAGCAGCAGCAAACATGCGTGTTTGATCACTACACGACGCTTCCGCAAATACCGGTGTAGAAGGGCAAGGGGAAGGCCAAGAAGGGCATACACGAACAACTTAAGGAAAAGGCGAACGTGGTGTATGAGGAACTGAAAAGAATTATGGAGGATACGACATTGTAGAGGCAGCTTCACTAGACCAGCTCTTAGTAGCAATTATGATAATTATTATAAACTAACAGCTCATCAAATGAATGAAATTAAATGAAAAAGCAAATGGATTCCAAACAACGTATCTCCTCGATTTCAGACTGCTCTAATGGCTTCATAGAGCATGAGAATTCTTGGCGTCGACATATCGAGTAACGTTCCGCGATCACTTGGAAGTGAAGGCAAAATTAGCCTGCCAGTAGCTAGGTGTGTTCGATGCGGCGAAGTGGTACTTTACACCAGACTATCGGCAGCAACTCTACAAGTGCACAGTGTGACCGCTCCTGGAGTACTGCTCTCAATTTGGGTCGTCATCCTTAACATCAGCTTGTTCCTATTGACCATATCCAGTGCGTTCGAATCATCGATAGCCAGGTTCTTTCCAGCCAACAAAACTCCTACCCTCGATAATTTTTGATCTCCTAAAACCGGCACCGCAGTTACGAAACCTGAAAACCATCAGGTGATCGGTGTTAAAAATTTGCTTTACCTGTTTTACGGTGTAAAAGTAAGCCCTTATAATAATTTATTAACATGTTTAATTAGTTAGAACGATATAATTGACTAATAAAATATAATCACCATAATTAAATTCTTGTATAACTTTGGCGAATCAGTTAAGTAATTATTAAATGCAAGAAGGTCTATAACTTCTGCCTAAATTAAAACTGATCATCGTGTCAATTTTAGAATTGGTATATTTACGAGTGTGCAATCAGGATTGTGCAGTTATACATCATATTGTGCAGTTATACATCATATTGTATACATTTATAATTAGTAACAAGTCCAAGATTACGTTACAATTTGTCACACGCTGTATGGATAAAGATAGAAATATGTTTATGATTTTTCAATTCAGTTATTAGAATTTTAGAAGTATCCGGTGGCCCAATGGGAGGAAGAAAGGATGGAAATGCGTCGGCATAGTAATTATGTGGATGTACATGGGCAGCGGTAGTCATAAAAGGCTGTGATTGCTCGTTTGCCCTCCTATACCATAAAAAATTACACTTAGTGCCTGTTTCACAGGTTCCTATTAAGTCCCGTTTAACAAATAAGGAAGTTAAGCAAATAAACGACAAAAAGTAACCACGAAAGATTAGCTAACGCTTTATAGAATTTGGCCGTCTGTCTATCTAACATCGGCATACATCGGGTCTCTTACATAGTGTATAAAACAACGATCTCGACGGAGGCAGGCGGACTGGAATGGGGCATTAGAATGCAACTCCCGTCTTGATACTCATTGTTATTGAACATCGATGATACATCATTTATTTCCTTATTACTGTTTTAGTTTTGTTATCGTTTCGAGCTCATAGAAATGGGACGATGTACTTCGTATATTTTTAGCGTTTCAATTGCTTTATTATGTATTAATGTTATCTACCATCATAGATATTAGAAGTGAATAGTTTTCTATTGAATAACTATATGTTATATCGTGTGAACGTGTTATTCTATGCCGTAACCCTGTTACTTTTGTTTGCTACTTTCGTAGTGGCACTTATGTACTACGCCATTCTATTTTCCTTATCTTTACTTACTTACTGTTATGGATTCGCTGTAGTTATAATTTTGGTAACAAATACACTTGAGGTGAATCAAGAAAATAAATCATACTTGTTTTTACTTTTATACCCAATGGGATCAAACGAGATTTTACACTTATTAAAATTTGTACATGCACTGCACGAGATTGCTATAATTTATAATCATTAACCTTATTATATATAGCAAATAATAAAAATATTAATGTTAATTTAGTTTAATTCTGGTAAAAGTCCAAAATAGTTATGAAATAAAATCATAATATTATTTTGATTAGCACATACAAGACATTTCTTCTTCATAATGATTAACGGAATGTTTTGATCACTCTTATACATAATGTCCCCAAATACTGTCTGTATGTAATCAACTTCTCTGAATCTACTTTATGGGTTTTTATGGTGTTGTCGCTTAGTGATAGAGCGGTTTTAGATGAAGGTTTTAGTGTATAATTTGACCCCTGTTATTGGCGAAGCCGGGGAGGGCTAGTTAAAATGACAAATGTCATTTTAAGTATTATTGCTACTAGGAACTATTTGTTCTGCTAGTTATTATAGGCGAGAGTATGACCAATAGGTACTTTATTATACATAACCGCTGCAGATTAGATTAGTTCTGCAGGTGTATCACATACCTAGCACATAGAAGCCGGCGGCCCGGCTGCCCCGCTACCCTCTCTCTTTTCATCGCAATCTTTTCCAACCCAACGCAGTCCAGAAGAATAATACGCATCATATTTTCTTCTGATTAATTTCGTTCAAATGTCTAATCATAATATAAGGGTAATGTTCTCTGCGATACGGATACCCTAAAAAGGGGCAGCTTAATAGTCGGAGTCATATAGTAAGTCACTACTGAAGTCCACAAACATCCTTACAACCATAGGTGCATCTGAATATTTTTTGATTCCTTCATCACGAGTCCTACCATCTTTCAGATGGGCATATCCCCTCAACGGGTGGGGTGTGGAGAGCCGTGATGTTTTATTCGGCCCAGGTGGGAACCTCGAAAGGTCCCCGCCATCAGCGCACCATCCTCTCGAACAGTCGCACGCTTTACTTTAGCTCAGTCATCCCGCTGTTGTGGTAAGATTAGTAGGTACGGGTTGTGATGCAAATTTAGTGCAATGTGGCATTGGGCCGGCACGACCAGGAAGGTACTTCTCGCACACATGATACCGCCGTGAATTATTTTTGAATTTTCTGTGCCGTGTTTCGTGCTCCCAAATGATAGCCGGCGCCCGTGAAACGAGGGTAGTCGTAAAAAAACTCTAATTACTCGTTTTCCTCTATACTATAAAATAAACTAACATATCTCGAGCCAGTGTCTGGCGGGAGTCGGAACAATGAAAAGTGGGTTTTATCGGCTCAAGGCGCTCACGTCCGAGGCTGTGAGGTGATCACTTATTCAAAAGAGGTAAACCTCTTCCCTCGGCACCTCATCCGTGGCCGATCGTATGTGAATTAGGTACAATGTCTTCGTTATCGATCTGGTTCATTATTCAGGCCTTGAGAGTTTCTTTACTAATTTATTACTTACCCTTAATTACAAGATAATTAGTCAAGAGTATTTAGAAGGATATTTCAACATGGAGGATATGTTAATCTTCGATCAAATGATCAGCGTCGTATTTTCTATCAATGGAACAATTATGGAATTATCCGCTCAAAATTTTCCCCTGCCTATGAAACAATATAAATGTAATTTCTTCGGGAATAGTAATAATCGTTAATCTGGTATTGCTGTTAGGTAACAGTTATACCTACTCGATGAAAATAAAGAATACTATTAAAAATCTTGTTAATTACTGCATAAATATCGTTTAGAGGATTATTCGTTTGAATAAATATCGTATCTCTTGAGTGCAAGTTTATGTATTATTTAGCAATTGTACCAGTACGTTTCTAGAAGTGGAATATTTTCCTAGTCCACAGATAATACTTCTCGCCTTAACAAACTATATCACAGTGCGAAGGACAATCAATGTTGATCCATGTTTTAGCGATACTAGATCAATAATGTATTTAAACATCCGTTCATTGCCAAAACCAGCGGGAAATAGATTTCCTTGTTCAAGGAAGGACGCGCAAATTCGCACTAGCACACATGGCGTACACACACACACACACACA
>JAFELO010002621.1:67235-78058 GCA_017140195.1 Eumaeus atala
CACACACACGCACACACGCACACGCACACACACACGCACTCCTATGTTCTATATGCATCATATTTATTTGCTCACATATTATCGTATGACGTTTTATTGATCTATGATGCCTATGATCAATATCGACCTATAGTAAATCTTTATTTTCAGTAACGGCTACTGTAGAACCCTAAAATAAATAATAAGAAACGGTGTTGTTGACATATCTCTAATATATCTTGGCGTTCATTGTAAGAGGCCCAGCAGTAGACCGATAAGGGCTGATAATGATGATGATGATGAATAATGTAAAGTTAAGAGTTTGCGTGTTTGTTTGTTGGAACGCGTCAACCTCGGAAACTGCTGTCCCGAATAGAGAAAATATTTTTGTGTTGAATATATATAGTTATATCATATGTATATCTACAGTAGTTATAAGTGTAAAGCTGAAGAGTTTGTTTGTTTGAACGCGATAATCTCAGAAACTACTGGCACGAATTGAAAAGTTATTATTGTGCTGAACAGCCTATTTATCGAGGAACGCTATGTAGGCTAGGACCATAACGCTACGGCTAACAGGACCGGGGTTACGCCTCATGCTTGTGAAATATATAAATACTTATTTAGAACCCATAACCCATTTAAGTATAAGTGTAGTACTAATAATTTGGAATAACAACGAACATTTGATTTGTTATAGCTTAAGAAATAAATATTTTTTTGTCATTCAGGGCTCTACATATGTTTCTCAATTACAATATGCAGTTACCGATTTGTCACCGTGAAATAGCAAAAACCATTCGATTATAATACAACTGGCGAGTTGGATATCGCATGTATTGCGTACCGCAGACCGCATAATAGACAGGTTCAACATGTCACAGTTCAACACATTTTCTTTATCATTAATATATCATACCTAAACTTGCTTGGATAGACTGTTCGCTACTAGATAGAGAAAATCTTAGGATTGTTCTTGGGCTACGTTCGGGGCACATTCCACCAAACAAGTTTGCATTTTTAATGAAAAAATCCCCATCTCCGAACTGCTCCCAGTGTGGTAGTATCGACGATATACAGCATGTCGTGATGTACAGCATGTCGTGATGGAATGTGACCGAAATGAAGCATTTACACTGGCTCATATTAATAGAACAAGGACTAAACATATTGTTCTACTTGATGCCATTTTGGCAATCACGTCGGCAGAAGAAATTAAATTATTGTTAAATTGTATAAGTTAAGTTTAGTAGGTTAAAAATCAGTGTTTCTCTCAGTTATTTGTGAACTACTTGTGAACTTATGGAACGATGTGGTGGCTCAGTGACAAAGTTCTTTAATAAAAGAAATCTTTATCATATGACATCGCGTGTCTTGTATTTCGTAAAAGATGCAGCCGAATTGGGCCGGCACGACTGGGGAGGTAATTCTCGCCCACATGATAGTGGCGGTCTGATCTTGTCTTTCTTGCGGTTTACGAGTAGCCGGTTGCGCACTGCAGGACGGGGTGAACACGGGCAATACATCTGCATATGTGGATGTTAATGGGCGTCGGTGACTCCGATTGCTTATTTGTCCGCCTATCGATAAAAGAACCTATAGAAATGTTCCGTGAAATTTTAAAATATTTATACAACGGAACACAACTCGTCCACTCATCACAATGATCTTCGCCTTGAGCCACTCCTGGTCCCGTCAGCTCATGTGCTCTCATAGTAAAGCTGAATTAGGCTCTTTGCTCCCACAGCATAAGTTTAAGCCCGAAAAAACAAATTCATTGATAGTTTGAAGTTTATTTTTTCTATTTCCTTATTGCTTATGTGTAAAATGTATTACATTATTATAGTGTATAACATATTTATTCATTAAGGATTTTGTTAATATTTTACAGACTATGGCGCTATCGCCGTCCTTTTCGAAACGCCTGCTCACATTCATTCAAGACGCAATGCCCTTGCGTCTGAAGGAGGTTCACTTCGTGAAGCAACCCAAGATCTTCAGCGTGGTGTGGAAGATGTTCAGTCCCTTCATCAGGGAGAAACTAAGATCCAGAGTAAGTTGAAATGTTGTGCTCACGTGTTAATTAATCTCACTTATAAATTATAACTGCTCCAATACACCGCATGCACATGAATCCGCAATAAAGTCGCCAAGAACATAGATGTCACTTGTTTTTCAATTTGGATTGGCAGTTAAGTGTAAAACTGCCGTCGAAATAGATTAAAAAGAAATTACTTGAAATAACCAAACCTACTCGTAGAGCTACGAACAAAAGAGACAGGCGGAATCCATGGAGTTTGGGCAAATATTGTATAATTATTTACTTTACTTCTTGCCTCTCGGGTTTATGTGCTTTGCATAGTAAATAATGATATAAGCTTCACCTAATGTAACCAGCTTAGGAAGCAATTTCCGTACATATTAAAATTGTATCAGTAGAATAGCCCTTTATTCTAAGTAAAAACATGTTACACATTATAAAAATCCACCTGCTCGGGGTGCTTTACGGCAGAGGCCTTTACACCTACTGAATTAGTTATTTAATGTGGCTTATTTCATAGGTTCGGGTTAGACGTAATTAACATGAAGCATTTATGTGGTCTCTTTAAATGAAAGAAGCCTATGTCCAGCAGTGGCTGATATAATGCATGTGGTAATCAGCGGACAAGTATGGATTAGTTAGTTGACAGTTACACTATAATCGGAACCAGCGACACCGGCACTTGTTATTAATTTTCTGAAACATTTTAAAGTTTTTTTTTCGCAATGTACGCTTATATTACTTGTTTACAATGCAAGGGGAGCTCGTACTACATGATTGTAAGGTGTTAGTAACGTCCAAAAATTAATACTTTAAATGTTCAAGTGATCGTAATAGAATTTATGAAGTGTCCTCCGTGATTCTCACAGATTTACGAAAGGATGTCGTTGTTTCCAGATCTTCTTCCACGGCGCCGATATGGAGTCCCTCCACAAGCACCTGGCGCCGTCGCACCTGCCCGCGGACTACGGCGGCAAGCTGGACGCCATCGACTACTCCGGCGCCGACTGGTACCCCGTCATCAACGAAGTCCTTCCGCACATACAGAATTGGAACTCCTATGGGTTTGCCAAGAAAACGTAGATGAATCCTTAAACTGTATTAGTACATCGGTTAGTACAGGTTTTGTATTAAGGTAGGGGTTATTAGATGCCATACAAATTGTGCATGAGTGTAAGCGATCCAAAAGACATTAGATGATAGGTAGGATAATATATTTCTTTTATTAAGTAAGACTTTTCTTCGATTTTGTTTGGTGAAACTTTTTATATTAGAGAAATCAGATATGATATATCATTATATATATGTGTGTTTACAGTTAATACTACTTTTAGCGGCCAGGTTGCTCATTTCGATGGTTTCAAGCTAAAAATAATCTGTGTTACGTACAAAAATCATGACTGAAAATATTATTGTAAGTATTTGTACAAAATAAATTATTTCCGTTTTCGCTGGATTTATACATTTATTTTACACTTTTGTTATTATTATATTATAGTAATGAATAATTGTTCTATACTAGAAGTGAAGACAGCATATTTTGCACATTCCTCACTCTCCATGTTCATTTCGATTTATTTTTATACCGGATTGTTCTTGAAATGGTACAGTACCTTAGTATGGATTGCACTTACTTAGACTCTGTAGCAATATCAAAAACTGTTAGTTTATGCCCAGGTGCGTTACAGTTACGTCTATGGATGCCTCGAGAATTTTATTGCTTTGTGGCGACCAAAGACACAGGTTGTTTAATTGGATTACTAATTTTTATACAAATTTCAATGAATGTTTTAGTTTTTAATTGTGTTGATCTTAATTTAATTGGATTGTTAAATTTAATTGCCTGTTAGCTATCGCGGTATACTTACATAACTATATTTTATTACTTTAATTTCCGATATCCTTATAATCTTATAATCCTTATAATCTATATATACATATACATACGTACATACATACGTTCTGCAATTATGTGTCAAAAAACGCTCGCACTAAACATTGAATACCAAAAATACAAAAGTAATAATTTATAACTAGTAGAAGGTTGCTAAAAATTTAGTTCTTAAGATTTTCTTCAAGATGTGACAGCAAATATTTCCCCATACACTACCTAACATTTAAGTGAATACAAGGCGACCCCTGGTCAATCAATTGTATAGTCCAATAAAATGTATTGTAATAAAAAAAAAATCACAACATAAATCTAAACTCACTCAACCATGCATTCAATATTTGCAGAATCTTCAACATTAACCCTCGAGAATTTCAGTCAATCATATTAGACAATGAATTGATCGTCGAGAGATCGCCTTATAATTTGTAGCTTGGAGCAAGCTTTCACACTCGTCACGGTAACAAGAGTTTATTGATTAAGTTAATGAAGGCTGTGAACGTAATATTGATGCGACACTTGTTACAGTTCTCATTGTGTTTATGTATAGTAATAACATCAAGAAATAACAAGTTATTAATGTCTTCCAAAAACTATTGTTAACGAATATAATACCAAATTTAACGAATATTTTGTATAAATATTTACTTGAAATATCGTATGTATAATAATTATATAAGGTTAATCGAGTTATATCAATTACACATTCCATGTGACTAGTTGAATTTTCCATCCGTTCAAATGTATAAATGTATTCCTAAATATTTTTTATACAAACGCAAATAAAAACAATTTGGTAATATGAGTTTTATTTGAAAATATTACATATATTTAAAGTTTATATCAAAACAATTTTTTTAATATATACGATGGTAAAGTTTAATTGAAAAAAGGACAAAATAAAAAAAATCTGCATACCCCTACATTATCAATTTTCGTCATATAAAAAAATATTTTTATGTTATTCCAGATTGTTCCGTTTTTGACTCTCGTTCTGCTCCAACTAACTAGGTATTTCAGATTGTTCTTCTTCGATTAAAAGGAGTAGTCCAGTTTTATCCCTTTTCCTATATTTTGTTATATACTGAATTATTAGAAATATTTTTTTTACAAAAAGTCTCTCCACATTTTTTAATAATTTCCCTAACATTAAGGGAGTCTAGTCGTTTGTACGTGATACCGGCCAAACCCGATTTTAGGACAATCCAGTTTTGCCTAGGTCAAACTTTTAGTTCTTCCAATACGCGATAGGATAAACTGTTATAGCCTAACTACTTCGTTCTAAACTTAATAGGATAGACCAGTGTAGGTTAGGCCAAACAAGTTGATACTGATATAATACGCACTCTCCAGCATAATCTAGTACGGTAAGATAGAACGGATATCTACGTGAATGTTATTCATTATTATTATGACTATTTAACGGTTTTCATCGCGTTTCTCAAGATTTACTAATAGAATGAGGCATACTCTCCATAATGCAGGATACTTAGAAAGCTAAAATGAATCAATAAACTGAATAAAATGCTCCGTACTTAATTAATATATAATTTTTTTTGTAACATTTTTTATTAAGACGATGATTAATTAATTAACGATGAATCGTCGATAATACTAATTGATTAAGTTGATAATAAAATATTACAATACTAATATGATAAAGCGGACAGCTTTTTTGGTTCGATCCTTATTCTGACCTGATCTAAGGAAATAATGGTTTAAAAATCTTCCAGTTTTAGGTTATTTATCGTGGAGGGAGATAACATTTCATTATCTGTTATTTTTGCCCCGCATAAGAAAACGGAGTATTGGACGGCCTACTGCAGACCCGGTGGGCTAACAACTTGGTTAACTTAGTGGAGAACCGCTGGATGTAAGTGGCTCGTGACCTTGACATATGGCGTTCTATGGGTGAGGCCGCTGTCCACAACAACAATGGACGTGGTCGGGCTGGTGATGACGATGGCTGCTGTGTTTTGTCTGATGATGATGTGTACAACGAAAGCTCTCATATAGCAGTATCTGATACTGTTGGCAGAAGCCAATAAGTTACTATTGAATCCTTACTTCTCGCCCTTGACTTTAGTCAGTGTGAAAATAATTTAGACCATTATAAAATATACAAGTACTTAAATTAAAAGATCTTTGGCTATACGTTATAATTTTATTTTATGGTATAAACAAGCATTCAGCGTTTTAACGATTGCCAAGATCCAGCATGTTGGTTAGTTTTTATAATTTGTTCCTTATTTCTCACCTCCTCCAACAGATTGCAACCGCACGAAAGCATATCTGCCACTTTGCAGCGAATACGTGCAAGTGAGATGTACCTCCCCGTCATATCGGCCTAATTCGGCTGCAATACGACATGGCACTACCTCTTACCAAGGTCGAATTTATTCTGAAAATTTAGGAATACATTGTAGATGGGTTCGTTAACCATCTACTAAAGACTTCTTTAACAGATTGCATTGACTTTGAGATATGTACGCTAGATGACCTTTGCACTGTGTAGTGCCCATAGTTCGATCCAAAATAGTAAAATACAGAAAGTGTCCAAAATATAATTTTGGTGGCGTGATACCAGATGATTCCACCTTAAATGAAAAGTTCATAACAATTATCAGTTATCTGGTCACAGTGCACAGAATTATACCTTAAAAGTTAATTAAGATCTAATCTCAAAAATAACAGGCACATGTGATAAGACAAGATTTGGAACATATGAAATTTAATCTAGAATGATCACCGATTTACAATTGTAGGTTGACAAGACAATTCATTTGCCATTTATGGGCTCCGTAGACAAATGGCAAAAAATTAAATCCTGTATAGTATAGTACCGTATGTATGAAATTTATAAGGCATATTTTATTAATCAGCGTCTACCTATTACACGTAGGTACGTTTATTAACAATGGGGTCATGCAGACGATGGTGTCAGTTTCATCGTATACTTTGAAACCTGTACCAGTCCAGACACTACAATAGTCAAAAAATAAACTAAAACTGCTCCTTCTCTGTAGAATAAATAGTGATGTTAGTTCGTAATAAGAAAATCTAAGCGTTAAATTATTAAATTCAATGAGATATACACAGATATCTTTTTTAGATTTACCGTAAAACCGAAAGAATCCATACATTCGAAAAGCGAAGGGATGGATATATTGTTTTAATTTGAATGTCGTCAAGGCGTCAATAAACTTCGGAGAAAGTGTCAAAACACGATGTCAGTAATCAAGTATAATATTATTTAACGCTCCACACAAGCCGATCGAATAGATTCCGTAAGTACTCAAAAGATCTGAAAAATTCTTATACCATTAGGAACATAGGCGCTATAACATTTTCTAAAATTTTAATCGTTATGAAACTTCGATAATCGAACAATAACAGAGTTGTGAAAAAATATCACAGCAAATCCTTTCTTCGTTGCAGAAATTATCGACAACTAGCTGTCATAAATTGAATTTGTTGTCATTGCCATGACATTGAATCATCATTATTGCTAATGTATAATTTTTATATTTTTGTAAATCAATGAATTATTGCCACATTTTTTTAAATATCCATGCGAAGCTGGGACGGGCCGTTAGTAGACTAGTATTACGTTTTTTGTGTCACAAACAAGCGTTACGAGGCGTGGAGGGGGTAGATGATACACCGCTGGCATGGTCCTCGGCCTTGAATATAGTTTATAAAACCGTTTCCTTGTTAGTTGAAGTTTTTCTTCTATTATGCGTGTGTCCCAAAACAAATTTCATTTTGTTATAGTATAGAGGAACAAACGAGAAACCGGCGCCTTTAGACGACTACAGTCTCCTATCATACACATTATAGTTATGCAGATGCGAAAGGAAGGGAGGTCTTTCCTACTCACCTCCAATGGCCACGTGGCTATTCACAAACTACACGAAACACGACAGCATAACTATCAGTTAACAGGGGTGTCATGTGAGCGAGAGGCACCTCTTCGGTCGTGCCGGCCCAATTGCAGCAATGCCGCTTGGCACTACCTCTTACTAAATAATTATTGAAAAAAGTTGAAACCGGAATGTCAATAAATGAGGAATGATAGAAAAAAAAAGGAAAAGCAGAACTACTTTTTTTTTGCAAAAGAACCTTGGATGTTATCGTTGGTACCTAATTTAATCCGACTCAATTAATTAGAGATCGTAAAAACTCAATGATTGGGATATTAATAAAAAAGGTATGTAATTGTATTTTGTTTTACCATTAACGATTAATAATTTTGTTAAATCTTACCGCAACACTACAAGAAAGTACAAACACTCTTGAAATGAGCTCTAAAATAATAATCTTACAAGCAGAAATGCAAAGATATCAAAGCCAGGTCCTTTTAGTGATTCTTTCTTCTTTTTTCGGACCTGAACTTTTGGTGTAGAAGCGAAGAGAAGCCCAATACAGCTTCGCCGGATTGCTATCGGTGCTCGTCTGGCGACGGAACTAGGAACTAGTAGTTGCGGTCGGAAGAGGAACCGACGCCCACGCAGAGACGGAGAGATGTGACCCGATATAAGAGTATTGATGTCTTAAGTTTACACGAATGTTAGTGATTACAATAAAACTTTATAAAATTTAATAAAGCGATAAAAACCTTACGGTTTTTATCGCGGTTTATTAAATTACTTATGTAGCCCGACGTATCAGAAGCTTTACAGCAACTATGGTCACAACAGCTATTTTAAGTATTATAAGATTTACTGCTTTTAAACGGTACATCACAAAAGTATACCCTGAGACCTTCTTAAAAGTTCCTTGATTTGCTTTATGTTGACGATCTTTCTTTCGTGGTAGATCGAAGTTTTTTTGGTTGGGTATTTATTATATACATAAACTGTGTATAAGTAGATGTATTACATGACGAAAGTGCATACAGATAAACGGTTTTTTCGATTGATATCACATGAAATAATTATCACATTGATAAATTATGGCATAATGATCGTTATTTATATATAGATTAATGAAATTTGCTTCTAGGGTTCCGGGTATTTCTAAAAGGGTGAACATTTTAATGATAAGATTTACCTGTCAGTAGATATTCGCCATTATGTAACATTATGTTCTTGTGCATATCAATTAACCGTCAGTACATTTCATTATTAAAACAAGTATTATTAAAAACAAGTACTAGTATATATATATATATGGCTCACAATTTTTTTAGACAGATATTGTTGCTGGTATTTTTTTTCGGACCTGCATTTATGCTGTAGAGGTGAAGAGAAGCCCAGTGCAGGTTTATCCGATTGCTATGAATCTTCGTCGGGTGACACGACTCGAAAGGGGACCGACCCCTATTTCTCTCGCAGATGGGAGAGATTCATCCCAGTATGAGAGCAAGCGATTTAAATATTATTGTCATGACTTACGAAAGCCTTGGATGTTTGAGTTACCTTAGGAATTATATGATACATATGAACCATATGATATTGATTAATATGAACCATAGACACATTTTAGGTGACGCACGGAAACCTATCACTATGCGCCTGACTCGCTCTTGGTATCCTTTAATATTTGCAATTAGTTAGTGGTTTGTTCCACAAGGAAATGAAGGAGTTGTTCACTTTGCCTTTAGTATCATTTCTGTGATTGGTGGCTCTGCAGCCAGACGGTGATTAGCTTGTGCCGTCGAGCTCGCTGCGTGTAGTTCGTGTGCCGTGTGGTCACTGACCAGCTCTCAACTGGACGTTTCTTGTGCGCGCGCATTTTAAGATCCATACCAAATTCATTGTTATTCATAAATTCGAATTCTTTATAGCAGTTATCATTTTATACAGAAAGCTGGTGTTTTAATGTAATTGTTTCATTATAAGTAAAATATAAAAGTTATTTTCTGATGACCTATAAATAGTGTAAATAAAAATATAGCGTTCAACTTTATATATTTAAAATGGGGTTAGAATTGGATTCCGATGGTAATCCGTTTGTTATGTGGGGTGATCATGTGATAAAGTTGGAACGAAAACCTTTAGCAGAGCCCTACTATTTGGAAAGAGCTGAAAAGGAGCTGCGAGAAACAGAAGAAAATAAACAAAAAGGAATAGTGGAACTTAGAGAATTAATAAGAGGTAAATCATTATTATTAGCCAACTACCTTTGTCAAGATATAATTTGATTTAAGATGCTTACGTAGTAAATATATTTATCTATAGCCGATTTAAAATAGATGATTGATATATTTTACCAAATCGCGAACCGATTTCGTCAAATTCCTTTGCCTTGGTTGGTTTGTATAAGCATATTAATTTTTGATAATAAAGTCCATTAGAAAATGCCAAATTCTCCAAATTACTTATAAACTTAACTAAGTTGTGATATGTCGGATAGAAGTTGCACATCACTTCATTATCTTCTCGCCCTTATGTAAGAGTACTACTTATTCTATGACTGCCTATGCTTAAATAATGTACCTCAATAAAAGCATAATGATTTGTTCTATAAATAAAGTTATTATATTTACATGATCTCATATAACAGGCATTTAAACACAACTAGAAACAATGTCTGTGTCTATATTTATTTATTCTATCGACGTGTGTGTCTCACCTAACATACTAGACACCACAATTATTATTGTATAGAATTTCCATTTATGTAACGAGTGATGAATAAATATTCTCACCGTATATTATGGGTAACATACCTAGATAATGAAAAAGTGAAACGTGTGCTGGAACACGAAATAGAAGTGAAATAGCAACGGAAAATAAACGACATGTAAGAGATCTTGTATCCCCTTCATACGCCCATAACGCGTTTTCGTGACAGATAAAACGTATAGACGGGGTTTCATTTCAAAATTTACTTATTCAATCATCGGTAAATTTTGAAGTCAGTAAATTTAATTTCGTAAGCGGTAAAAATGAGGCTATATAAAATTAT
>JAFELO010002621.1:78121-100670 GCA_017140195.1 Eumaeus atala
TAGTCTTGGATTGAGTTCAAACTCATTAATTCAGAGACGTAATTGTACCAAGGCTTTAGCCGAGTACAAGATGTGTACAGTGATGTTTAATAAGCAGCACATGAGAATAACCTACCTACCATTAATTAATAAATTATAAAGGTCCTTTAACTATAGACTCTAATCTTTTGCTCGTTATGCTGGATAAAAAATAAATCTGACATATGGTACTTATTATATGTACACCAATTTCGTTGTAACATTGTGGCTTATTTGTCGTAGCATGCTCACAGACCGCAAATTTTGTAACAGGCCGAAGTTTCATATAATCTGTGTGTTCTTTAACGGCAGTTTCCTTTTAGGTTGCCCTATGCAAGCATGGTGTGTGAGCATGCTGAAGTTGGCCCCTGCCATTACATTAGATTTGATAAAGCGCAAATCCTCACTAGACAACACCGATTCCTTCCTAGGAGTATCCGTGAGGTCATTGAAATTAAAAACATCCAAATTTCAATAGAGATAATGACTGGGTTCTTCCCTCTCCTTGGACATAGTGATAAACACAATCAAATCAAAAACTAAACAATAACGCCCCAAGACAGCAATATATCATAAATAATGTTTGCGTTAAACGGAACAATTAAATGATTGTTATCCTTCGGGTACTCTTGACAATTTGAAACGTCAGGACAACTGTCATCTCAGTCCATTCGTGAATATGATTGCTGTACAGCTTCGGAAGATAGCCAAAAAATTTAATAAACCGCTATAAAATCCGTAAAAGTAGTTTTATTGTAATGAGTAACATTCGCGTAAACTTAAGACATCAATAAGTAGCTTCAATTTCTCCAGTATCTCGCTGGTGGTAGCTCGCATGGTACTGCTGCAAAGGGACAATTATGCTGTGGCGTTTCGTGCTTTTTGTGAGTTTCCCATTGAAGGCCAGGACGAATGGGGGCCGGAGGGCAAGAAGTCGGAATAACAGATGTGTATATGTCTTTGGGCACTGGCAGTTATCAAAATGCTTAATTGGCTTGTTTACCCTCATATCATCATCATCACATTACCAGCCTTTATCGGTCCACTGCTGGACATGGGCCTCTTTCAATGAACGCCAAGAAGACCGATATCCTGCTACTCGCATCCATCCCGGACCGGCCACTCCACGGAGATCGTCTTCCCACCTGGTGAAAGGTCGACCAACACTTCGTTTTCCCAAACGAGGCCTCCACAATATACTATTAAAGAATATATACAGACGCACGTAGTATCTACTTCTTTTTCGAATTCGGTTACGAAATAATCTTGGCGACTTGGTAAAGAGCGGACAATAAACAGGAACAAGTTATTTGTTAACATCATTAACTTTTTTAACCAACAATAGATAGTTGTTTTTAGGCATGGTTAAAAAAACATTAACATTTGCTAAGCGCCTAATTCTAATTAGGTAAGAACTGAAGTGTATTTTTTTTATTCAAAACTTTGAATGATGTATATTTATGGTTACAATGAAATCAAGAAAATATACCTCGAACTAATGAGCTGAAAGCTGGCTTGTTGATTTTAAGATGTGCTCGCAAGATCAACGAACAACTTAGGTTAAATCTCCTACAATAAACTGTTCTATGGGGTATCTTTCCTCTTTTACTATCATATTTTAAGACCTGGGTTCACTAGGAAACACAGTGGTCGACTTTTAAGTTTTATCGAACAATCACTGGATCATAGATTTGAATATTATAATAATAACGTTCAAGGAGTAACACAAATTGTCTTTGGAACAGCTAATGTTCAAGCCATTTCATTATTATAAATTTAGTCCAAAATTTACAATGCAAATTGTTAAAATAACTCATACATTCAAGAAACAATGTTATCATTTTAAGGTGACTTAATCGTATTATGATGCATGGCGTATCAAAGAAATGAGAATAAAAAAGCTTGTTCGGACGAGTTCATTATAAAATAACTAATAAAAAGGCTTGTTCGGACGAGTTCATTATAAAATAACTAATAAAAAAGCTTGTTCGGACGAGTTCATTATAAAATAACTAATAAAAAAGCTTGTTCGGACGAGTTCATTATAAAATAACTAATAAAAATCATAAATCTAAACATTATAAAACCAGATCGTTTTTTTTTGCTGTGTTTGGTGACGCTGGTCCGTGTGCGGGACCAGCGTGTCGAGTAATCGCCGAAAGCCATCCTGAGTGCCATCAGTCTTTGGCGAGTAGTTCCGAAACTTTAAATCAACAGGACTCGATAGCTCGTCAATCTCTGAAAAGACCGACACCAGCTCCACATGCGGTTGTCCCGCCTCACACCAACTTCGGGACAGTACGTTGGGCTAACACTTTCCGGTGTTCCGTGCTCGTTTTTACACTATAGAGAGACAAACGGCTAATGGGATACATCGCCAACTGCCGACCCTAATCCGCATTATTGTCAAGCAGTTGCATGGTCCTCCTTTCCTCTTACCCTCCAATGGGCCACCGGCTACTCACAAACACGATAGCTGTCACTTTACGGTGCGAATGAGCAAGAAGTAACTCGCTCTAAACTCACACAACTATGATGATGGGAATTCAAGTTCAGCTTGCAATATTTGACCTACACACACATACAAACTAACATTGCAAGTAAAATAAAAGCGTAATAATAAAAAATGTTAATGGTTAAAAATTACAATAAAAGGTGAAGCTTTACTAGTAATATATATGTAGTTGTTGTCCTCCCCCCGCGTTGACTACAGATAAAACCACAGGCAAACGTTAGCATTTCCATAGCTTATGTGTACTTTGTTTGTTATATAAGCCAGATCATTGGCACGTTTCAACAAAATCCGTTCAGTAATTTCGGCTCTAGTGAGTTACAAACAGTAAGGAGATATCTTCAGTAGCGCGTTACGTGCGGTTTGTGAGTGAGCCGGTGGCCCATTGAGGGGAAAAAAAAGAAGGCAATGCATAGATATAGCCGAATACACGTTTTCCCCGCATTATTTAAAAATATCCATACATCATTTCCCATTTATAAAATTATTAAGATGTATTTATTGTATAATTTTAAAATGTTGATATTTAGAACAGCCGTTCCTCCTGGTGAGAGTAACATACAAATAACTTGAAGGTTGCAGCAGATACCGTGAGTTGACTCGCCATGGAGTCCTGGTGCCGCCAGTGAAAGGCATCGCGTTACATAACTGTACTTTGCCTTACTATTTTGATGGTAAACGCAACGTTAAACTCCGGAGTCTGTTAGGTAATGTTGATATAAGATGAAATATCTGAAGATGCATATTTATTAAACTAGTTGTTGCCAGCGACTCTATCCGCATGGATTACTGACGAAACCACGGTAAAAGTTCGTATTTCTATATCTTATGTGTTATTGTGGTACATTGCCAAGTTTCGTAAAAAACTCCATTCGCCACTTTTTAGGTAAAATAGTAACTAACAAACATCCTGGATGGATGGATGTTCGTTAGTTACTTACAAACTTTCGTGTTTATAATATTAGTTTATTCTTATTTAGGAAGAGGTAGTGTCATGCTGCATAAGAGGAGGTAGTGCCATGCATGGTGCATGACACTACATCCTCCTATACAACGAAATTGGACTGGCACGACCGGGGAGGTACCTCTCACTCACATAATGCCGCCTCACATAAAATAAGTGTTATGTTTAGTGAGTAGCCGGTGGCCCATTGGGAGGGGGGGTGGTGGTAAAGGGATACACATCCGCATAGTAATTATAGACGTAAAAAGGCTCCGATTTCTCATTTGCCCTCCTATTCTATAAAAAAAGCAGGATATGGGAATGTAATCGCGAGAACATTAAAAGTGTTATGTCAGTGTTACATTGTAACACAACTTATAATTAATGCCTTTAAGAAGCTAGTCACAATAACATGCATTTAAATTAAGTGCTACATACACTTATATCCCGCAGCAATAATTACATTTCATTAATGCTCTGTTATCAGGGGTTCAGAGTCGGTAGGATATGCGAATTTTAAAGTATTTAGCAATCTTCGAGAATATATCGGGCCGTACGGGAGGAATTAGTAACGGCAGCGGGGTTGCGCGGAAATTTTTATCCACTAAAACTTCTTCGGAGGTTGCTCGGAGTGGCTGGGGGAACGTATCGGGAAGTATCCCATTCGCCACATCTTCATATAGAGTCATATCATATACCATGTAGAGTCCCCAGCTCTACGTGACATCGGCTTAAGATGAGCCATATTTATTCAGGCCCGGGTCATCCGTGTAGGCGCTAAGGGGATCGGCTGATACGAACAATACCTTGTTGTATTTTTCTGTCGATATTTTCGTGCGCGAATAAAATAGTAATGATGTCAACTCTTAATGCATTCCTTGTTTAAAGTGAATACATGCTTTTAATTACCGAGAACGAGTTATTTAGTGTTACAGCCGAATAGGGCTGGCACGACCAGGGTACTTCTCGCTCAAATAATACCACCTTAGAGGTGGTTGGCTATGATGTCGCGTTTCGTGAGGTGCGCCAGTGGCCGGTAGCTCATTGGAGGGAGCAGGAGGAGAAGAATGTATGCAATATGCGGATGTTATTGGGCGTGTCGTCTGTAGTCACCAAGTGGCTGCGATTGCTCATGAATTCATAAAACAATTTAAGAACTTCGATTCTTCGTGTTCCAAAGTCAATACAACACAGTTCAAACACAAATACAGCTACGATAGTTTGCATATGTTAATAGAACTTCGAAGTAGACACCTTATATTCAGATCAGGCCCAGCCAATGATATGCTTACTTTATGCACGTCGGCTAATCGTACCTCACATAACATACCTTGGCTCCGTTACTCAATTTTAAGCTGGTATTTGCTAGTAACGAAATACTCGCGACACATAAACCGGTATATCTCAGGTAGAGCTAACAATCCGACGAAGACGAGTTGGTAATTGAGCAATGATAGACATGTTTGATCCTAGCCGTGACCATCTCCGGTACATACTTCCGTGTTTCGCATTGTCATGTTCGGGTTACATGAATACTTAGTAAAATCCTAACTGGAGTTTACTTACTGTATATACCTGTTTTATAAATGACCGCCTCGGAGACATTGCGTGCACACAGCTACTTAGTGCTGTTTTCGTGTGATGGCACGTTAATTTGTGCGTCAAATAATTGTAATAACAAAATATATTATTAACTTAGGTGATATAAAATTTGTCATCTGTGTTATATTTATTTTCCCTATTTACATTTATAAAACTATGGATTGTTTCTGAGAAGAAACGATTATTAGTATTTAGTAGTATTTTTTATAGCATATGGGGGGGAGGGCAAACGAGCAATCGGTGCCTTTAGATGACTACCGTTGCCCATGGATATTCGCACTATTGTTACGCAGATGCGTTGCCCTTCCCCATCAAGAAACGCGACAATGTTGCTATCACTTTACGCCTGTATCAAGTGAGCGAGAAGTGCTTCCCCGGCCGTGCCGGCCCAATTCCGTTGCATAGAAGCATGTATCTGTCATTCTTTCTACATGTCCGAACCAACGGTACATCCTTCTCGCTCTTATCTTTACACCGACGCTTCTGTCAGTTACATTTAGTATGTTTACATATTTTTACACCACACATAATGTGTATGGATTACGGACATTACCCAGATATTTAAAAATGTTAATCAACACAAGCTTGTAAAGTATAATTAATGATAAAGTGATTTAGTTCGAATCTGTTCACGACTGTTGATTTTTTTATAGTAAATTACCTTCACGCCTGTTATCCCCAAAGAGGTAGGCAGAAGTGTGCTACGACATCCACAACTCGTAAATCCAGTAGATATACTAGCACACCCACGATTAGCCAAGGTACTGAGGCCCATGATGTCATAGGTGGCAAGCCTATGGCCACTTCGGGCACATTCCCATCCCGTACAATTTAATGCGTGCTCTGAATAATCTAAGATACGTTTAATAACAGTTGTCCGACCTAGGTATCGAACCCAGGACTCCACGTGGTTAACAGTCTTAACAGGCGACACCCGCACCTTTAGACCATAGAGGCGATATTTTTTTATAATATAGGGGGACACTTATCCACCTCCACCCATGCTCCTACCCACCTCTCGGTATACGGAGCAAATCATGGGAGATGTACGGGGGTTTGCTCACTGGCCCTGTTCCCCAACATGGAATTCTTGACTCCCTACACATTATTTAAGTGCCTAATTACGCCGATGCCATATATGTGCTGCAACGTACCTAAAAATTAAATAATCTGACAAACTGTATAAATAATTTATGATAAATCCATCGGTGACAATGTTAGCTAATACGTAATGTATTATGTGCTTAAACGAAATAGAATTGATGTGTTTCTATTTCGTTTAAGCACATAATACATTACGAACATAATACATTGAACCAACCACTGGATCTGGGCTTTAGAATGATTTCGTGCCACGTTGTTTTTCAGAGTCAAGTCTCTCACACAATGCTGACATGGCTTGGACAACGGCTGTAGTTTGTGAGTTTGTAGTGGCTCATTGGAGGGGAGGAGAGAACGAGGGCAACATCTGCACAATATGGCAATGTCTATGGATGTTGGTAGTCATGGCCTCCTTCAATACAGCGACTCTATACTCTAACACCACCAGCACGGCTATAGTTTTCCGTCATTTCTTACACATGTGTGTATTTCAGGTGAAAAGAATCTTGTAGTCCCTGTCGACGACGACGAGTTTTTACTGAAATTTTTGAGGCCCACCAAATTTTATGCCGAAAGCGCCTTTAAAAAGGTAAGCCAACCAACTCTTTCTATGGCATTTCATTCATATTGCGTCGAATTTGTATTCCTTTATTTAGACGGTCAGATGGATTCATATATAAACAAAAGTGATCTATGGTCTGGACTATGAAGTGTTTCGGATGATACCTAAAGCGACAGTTCCTTTACTACCTTGCGTATTTTATATACAACTTAAATACACCCTTTGTTATGGTAGCTTGTAATAGTAAGCTGTGTAATATTTATATACCTCTGGAGTAAATGATATATTAGAGATTCAATTGTAACCTAAGCATCAGTTTAGGTTTTTCACCCACAATCAATTTTAACATATTTTACCCTTATTATCATATACGAGTATTTGTAAGATAAGACCAGTGTTGATATGACCGTGATAGTTCGAACCGCCCTCATTAGGGAACTGTCGTGAAGATGTGTTGTTGTTTTAAGATCGGTGCTCTATATCAGAGTCAGTACTCTGGTATAGAGCACTGATCTAATAAGTAGGACCACTTTTAGACGCCTACGGTCGTGGTAGTGTATCCACTGTATATCTATCTCAGTTTGCCTAACGACAGCACACGGAATACAGATACAAAAAAATGACAAGAAAAAGTAAGTGAGGATCGTGATACGTGGCACCGTTTTCTCTTCGCCTACCACATTAGGGAGCTGGCGTGAAGATGTGTTGTTGCTGTTGTCAAGAGAAATATTTTAGTAAGACCTAACGCATAGCATTGAAACTGTATCGATCTGTTGGCGTGGCTGAGATGGTATGTCTCACATTGAAACTGTATCGATCTGTTGGCGTGGCTGAGATGGTATGTCTCACATTGAAACTGTATCGATCTGTTGGCGTGGCTGAGATGGTATTTCTCACATCGAAATTTTTGCTATTGCGTTTCGTCCGGTCTCCAGTGACTTTTTCCGGGAAATGGCAGGAAGCGCAACGTATTATTATG
Organism: Eumaeus atala; assembly: GCA_017140195.1. Lineage (NCBI taxonomy): Eukaryota > Metazoa > Arthropoda > Insecta > Lepidoptera > Lycaenidae > Eumaeus > Eumaeus atala. The sequence continues at coordinate 85,839 of JAFELO010002621.1, forward strand.
CCCTCTATGCGGATGTTCATCAAAAGGCTCTGACTATACGATGACAATCCCTATGCCATGGAGTCTTATAATTTCAGATGGAAGCATATTATAAATTCCGACTATCACATCCGAACTACTGCCGTGACCTAACGCCGAACTCAATACGGCTGGCGTTCAAGCATTCTACGGTGTCTATACTGTCCCCTAGAGACCATCAGGGACGGCGCATCATGACTGTCGAGTCAGGAGGTACAGTGACCATTAAATTTATATGTTAGTATAACAATGTCGCGCATTAGGAACAAACTATATAATCGAGAAACCGGAGCCTTCCGTCGACTACCGACACTCATAAACTCTTCCACTTGACATGCAGACGAGTTGCCCCCCGTCCCCTCTCCCCTCCAATGGATTAACGAGTACTATAAGCGCAAAAGGCGTTATATAATTGTTCGTAATTCCCTATTTTATTTATTAACATTAGTTGTAGTAGTGTGACCATGGTAGCATGGTAGCATGTAAGGCACCTGGCCTGAATGAATTACGCTATGTCTTGATGCTACCGTCATGACAAGACAAGAATCGTGGTGATATTATTTTGATCAGGTTAAAATTTATAGTTTAAATTTAACTCTCTAATGGGGTAGGCAAAGAGAACGGAATACCATACATCACGATTCTTACATACCTGCCTTGCATGCTCCACATTCATTACTCTCTTCATATAGACTCGGCGGTTGCGAAGACTCTTCCATCTGCGGAGAGTACCCGATCAATCTGATGATTGTACGTCAGTCTTTGTGTTCCTCGGTACCTACATCCTACTACATTCGCATTATATATCTGCTTTGTTAACCTTTCACCTGCCATTCTCTATACATGCGGGACCACCGGAGCATAACCATTCTCATTTTTCCACAAGTATACATAGCAATAATAACTATATCAATTTATTATTGTTATTAACAGTTTTAAATGCAAAAGTACTAAGGATGCCAATCACAATTATAGCAAATATGTTATTTTTCTTGCCAAAAAGTCAAACGTTTTTCCGGACTTAAATTCCGTTTTTTACATTCTTGTCGCACATTGAAACTAACGTATGTTTTAGAATCTGAACAAACACGTCTTTAGGATATTGGAAACACTAAGAAAAACGCTTTCTTCACATAAAAATAAACTTAAAAAATCTTTCTAACAATTGACATCTAACGCCAAATAACTAAAAATGATAAATAAAACTAGTTTTTCATCTTTAACGTTTTCGCTAAACTGTTGTTATTAGTTGCATTTTGTACAGAAATAATTAAGGAAAAAAAATATAATTAACTAACGATGTACCCCCCCCTCGCCCGTGAATATTGGGGGCCAAAATATATATTAAAACCTTCCTCAGGAATCGCTCTGTTCAAAGGCTTAAATCGCATGAAAATCTAGATTCATTTAGAGAAAATCGATTACGTAAACGACAGACAGTTGAAACAAAGTCCCCGAAGACTTTGTTTTATACTAAATGTAGATAAGTGTTATGGGACGTGAAATTTTGGATTTTCCAAATTGTTTGTGTTATTTTGAAACAGTAAAATGAAACAGTGTAAAATGAATAGTAGGTGCCTTCTAGCTATACGTAATAATATAACGCCTTGGTCAGGATTCTACGGCTTCGTCGGAGCAATCATTTAGAAATCATGCCCGACAGTTATTTCGTAAAACATTATCTACACGCTAGCAATGTACCACGTAGTTTATGATATTCAACTAACTCTATGTATTATTTATAGTGTTTATATCTTTTGTCATACATGAAATTTAAATTATATTCATATTTGTATGTTCATAATTAATTCTCATGTTAAGTTATTTATTGTTTATTACAAAACAGTGATTCATTTTAAATAGCTGTTGTAATTCTTAAGTAAGTTACGACGTCTTGACTGTTAGTAACATTGTCCGTGTTGTCATCGTAGCAAATTATACACTAAATTCTTTCCCGGGAATATCTGCACCCACTTTTTTTTAAAGAAGTGGTAAATGATCAATCGGAGCCTTTTTACGACTACCGACGCCCATGAATACCAACATAACTACTATGCCGATGCGTTGCCCTCCTTCACCCCCCCAATGGGCCGTATGAAAACCACAGGAAAATCCGTTATGTAGGTTTTAAGAAAATCAATCACATACCGACAGGCAGATTTGGGGACTATGTTTTATATTTAATAATAAGTATTATTTTACTTTTATTATTAATAAAAATAAAGTGAACAATTCTTAATTCTTTAATGTGTCAACATGCACCATAATAATAATAAGCGATAGTTTTTATTAAAATGGTAGGTAATGTGATTGTAGGTACTGAGGCAAGGAATATTGTCATATTCTCATACTAGCAGCGCCGCGCCATTTCACTCGTTGCTATTAGTTTGATCGTTGTGGTATATACACAAAAATATTTTTTCAAATCCGACTTTTAATTCCAGAGGTTAGCGTCTTCTATAACAAACGAAAATACTCTTCAGCTTTATAATATTAGCACATAGGCTGTGATATTTGTATATAGACTGCCTCGTGGTCTTGTAGCAGCCACGGTCATGAGATCTTGGGTTCACATCATTTCTTATTACAGTCCGAAGTCCGGAATTTGGCAGGGTTTAACGTGATCGTTAAACATCGCCAAATTGCCTCATGCCTAGGAGAGCACGTTAAGCCGTCGGTCCTGCGCCTGTTTTCTCTCTAGTCCTGTTGGAATGCCGTCCCACCGGAATATAGGGAATAAGAGAGCAGGGAGTGCATTTGTGTGTGTGTGCACACATTTGTGCACTATAATATGTAGCACTTGGCTAATCTCATTAAAGATGGCCTCATTAAACGTTGCTGAAATTCTGCTAGGACGTCATTATTATTATAATATTGAGGAACTGCATTGATCATGAAACCAACGATGTATTAAGGAACTATTCATTACTGGCTTTAATTGTTGTGTGACTGTATGGGCGTCACTATCACAGCAACGTGAATGGGTGCTACAGTACTGCTGGTAGGTTATTTCACGGCCTTTAGTTAACTTAATGATTTTAATCGAACGTAAATGAAATACAAAGTATGATCTGCGGCATAGTCTAACTTAAGATTGGTTAAGAAAAATTGGGTTTTTAATAAAGGGAAGATCAATAATAAGGAGAACTTCAGATCCTAGTAAGAGGTAGTGCCATGATGCATTGCAGCGGAACTGGGCCGGCGCTACCGGGTACCTCTCACTTTCTAGCCGTAAAGTGACAGCTATGATGCTGCGTTTCGTGCAGTTTGTGAGTAGCCGTTGGCTCATTGGAGTGGAGGATTCCTGCTCGCCCTGGAGGGCAATGTATTTGCATAGTAATTAAGCGGATCTTTGACGGGCGTCGGTAGTCTTAGGTCTCGTTTGTTCCTCAATACTATAAAGAAACATAAAAAAATTGAACTTTTTTAAGCTAAAATCTCTTTTTCATTTATACGACAAAATCTCTGGTTTTATGGGAGTCTGTATTGTAACTTACCATTTGGTTACTTGTCAGCTAAAAACTTATCTTAAAAACATGTCATAACAATTCTGAAAAAATACTTACACAGATCGTTGGAATCCTAGAGAAGTATCGTTGACGGAGGTTTTTCGTGGAATACAGTTGGGGTTGGAGGTCGCTATGGTGGAGCCTCGCACTCAGGTCTGCGGGGTGGTGGTTGTAATGGACATGAAAGGTCTTTCCTTCTCACACATCATGCAGTTCTCACCGTCGTTCGCGAAAGCATTACTGGAGTGGATACAGGTAACAATTCTTATTTCAATATTTTAACATGGTACTCACAAATAGAACTCAATTCGGGAAAATATTGACGGAGATATCACAAGTGAAACATGAAATAGAATACATGTCAATTTTGATATCATTATAAACGTTTATCCAAGCGCAAAACCATCCGACAAAAAAGGTTTAAGGATGAGTTCGCTATTCCATGGATTATAATGAAGATAATGACGACGCGCCGGCTATGTTTGATCGTTCTAACATTGACATTAATAGGTACCTACTGTATCCGCATACCATCGACAGTACAGGTGTATATTCTGAATCTGATCAGCTTTATGCGCTAATTCTCGCTACAGCCGAATTGCTAGGTTCTTCATTCTTTCCTAGGTACCTCTCTAGGTATTTTTTCATCATTATCATCATTACCAGCCCTTATCGATCTACTGCTAGACATAGGCCTCGTTCAGTGAACGCCAACACGGCTAATCTCCTGCTACTCGCATGCATCCCGGACCAGCTACTAGGTATTGTTTATTTATATCCAACAATAAAAAACCAAGCTGCATAATATACCGTTCCTTTTCTCTCATTCCTATACTCCCGTTCCTTCTCCTGTATAATAAGGTCATGAGGCCAGCGATGCTGCCTAGCCTCTTGCTATCTGGTTGCGTTTGTTGTAACGCTCATATTCGACTGCTCATCTATTCCTTAAGTCATAAAAAGCCTATAATAATGACCACCACCTAATAACAATATCTGCATCAAAATTTTATTGATATTAATTTTTTTTTATCATAGTGAGAACAAACAAGAAATCGGTGCCTATTAGTTACTGGCGCCCATTGCTATACGCATAAACAGATGTATTGATCTTCTTCACCCCATCCCCCGATGGGCCACCGGTTCACAAACAACACGAAGCGCCTCAGCGTAGCTGTCACTTTACGGTAGTATAATATCAGCGAGAGGTATGACTCGGGTCAGGTCGGCCTAATTAGCGTGCAATACATCATGTCACTAAAATTGAAACTTGTGTAATACTAAGTATTACTTAAGTTTTAGTCTAAGTATTAACTCGAGACTGAGTAGGTCATACTAACACTTAGGTAATATAACATCTAACATACTAAACATTTTCAGGATTGTATTCCAATCCGTTTGAAGGCCGTGCACGTGGTGAACCAGCCCTACATATTCAAGATGCTGTTTGCCATGTTCAAGCCTTTCCTGAGAGAGAAGCTGGGATCGCGGATACATTTCCACGGCACGGACAGGCAATCGCTGTTGCAACACGTGGACAGCGAGTCCGTCATGAGAAGGTTCGGAGGCTCGCTACCTGACGACGGAGTGCCCGGGGAAGTGATGTGGGATATGCTGCACCACTATGAGGATAGTTTCCGAAGTAAGTTGACCAGTTATGCAATTTGCATACAAACTGTATGTATTGTTTATTTTATAGACGCATACATATTTCCACATTAATCACAAAACGCAATCTTGGCCTGATGTTATGATCTGCATAAGTCTGAATTTCTTTCTCTGTTCTACAACGTAACAATATTTAAAAAAAACATATCTTTCGCCTTATTGAAATTTTATATAAAAACGACACGAAGTGTTGACTATAGCTAATATCAGGGTGTCGGCTTTTCTCGACGGTGAGTGCGCCGCATTGTAAAAATATAGCTTCATCATTTATTACTAACGCGCCAAAAGAAGTATGACTTCGGAAGTAGATAAGCAACATGGGTGAATTGAAATTACGACAGCAACAAGGCAGCTGAAATCAGTCCCTTGTACTTATTTACGTCAATGCCGCATCTTAAATACACAAGGTCTGCGCTCCTGTCTCTGAACTCCTTGTAGTCGAGTTTTCTTGAATTTCCAAATTTTTCGCTCACCTTACTTAGTTTTGTCTTTCTCTAGCTTATTTTACTGACGACGACAAATAATAATATAAAATAAGTAGGTGTAGCGGGCTCCCGCGTGATGTTTGGACTAAAGTAAATATGTTCGTCATCTTCAATCGTATAGATAAAATCTATTCATAACGTACATATCATATGGATCAGAGGCAGTTCTTAAAGTTTTAGTCCTCGTAAACCATTAGTTGACATTTCTATTCCTCCATGGACCAGCCAGTTACTGGTAATATACAGTGCCAACCGTCCGCAGACCCTCTAATTTATCCAAATTAGAGGGTCTGCGGACGGTTGGCTCTTGTTACTCATTAGCGTGGATCGCAGAGCACTAAACATGCCTCCACGGTGGTCCGTACACCGCCGGCTAAGGACCACAGGTATATGAAGCATGTTCATGATAAAATGATGTGGCAGGTGTTTGAATGCCAGCCCCACTCTACCAAGCTTCTTTCCTCTTATGTTTTATAATTCTACGTATTGTACAAAATTCCCAATTTGCGATTGTGTTATATTCAGAAATTAACTAGATTTATAACATTTAAAATTATATTATTTACAGAAGTCAACGCCTATGGTTATATCAGTAGCAAGGAGTAGTTATGCAGCCAAGAAGATTCAGCAATTACATTTTTATTACAATTTCTTAGATACAGAAGGGCTAGACGAACTAGGGAGGTCAATCGTGAAACTTCTCCAGTGATCCCTAGAAGCACATTAAAGTGGCAAAACCTATTTATTGGGTTAATATTTTCAGATTTTTCCCAAACACGATGTGCTACGCAAGCCAGTTGTAAAGATACGAAACGTTGTTTATAACAAATCTGTATGCATTAGTGATAGTCATCGATATGCTGAGTGCAGTAGTAGTCACAACATAACACACTTAAGTGCTACTCTCATAGACTCCTTCCTGTTTTTTGTTGAAGTACCCATGCTATATAACTGTATCTACTTTTTTATGAGCCGTCTTTTTTTGTAGGGGTCTTATTATCTGGCTGTTTATTTTTAACTGAAAATAAATGAAAACTGAACTATACAAGACGCAGTGTAATTAGCACTGAGAGCACGCCAGTCGTGGCTCGCCCTTGCGGTTCTGAGTGCGACGGTGCATTTGGTGTCATCGTCGCACTGCTTAAAACTACCCCTCAAATGACTCAAAACGACATATTAAAAATATGTATTTAACAAAATATGTATACTATTCTTAATAACTTCATTTAACGCCTAAGTTTTATTTAGAAATAAGTTTGTAAAGTGACATGTTCTTTATTATTATAGTATTATCAGTAAGCAAACTATTTGTAAAGAAGTAAAACGGTATAAAATAATGTTCAAACCGACCCGTAGTAGTCATACGAAATTTTTTGTTTATGCGAATTTTGTATCAAGTTTGAAGTCACCATCACATGATATATATGTAGTTTTTGACGTACAATACATAAGAAAGTTGGATTTGAGCAATTTATGAAGTTTTCTTTACCGATATCCTGATATTCACATCTATCTTCAAACTGGATTTTTTTTTTCAATTCAAGTATATATATACTTGGCTAATTATGTAATTTTATATAATTATGATACAGATATTAAATGGTATTTCGACATTACAGGGAATATAATACTTCTATATCTGTACAAATTGGTATTACACTTTTTTGGCCCTTTCAATAAATAACTAGGAACATTATTGACTTTTTGAGTATTATATTTTATTAGTAGGTATGAATCTTACAGGCAATCGCATCGAAAAGATTCGGTTCAGAATATTTTAGATTTGTGTATTAAAACATAGCGATAAGTTCTTAAATTAGCCAAAGCTTTTTGGTTTTTGTTTCTCACTTTTCAATTCAATCTTGATCTATTTATTTTAAGCAGATATCGAAATAAACACATAAAATATTTTTTAGTTTTAATAAAAAAAAAATTCATATGATTTTGCTTGACAGTATATAGAAAATATCACAGCGTATTTACATAAATTAAAACTTACACGTAAAACAATAGTTACTAAAATTTGTTCATATTAAGGCCACTTGACATTTTAGAATAATTATTTCCCTTTGCTATTTAAATGTATTTTGTCTGATCATGAGCATTTCTTTAATACTTGTTGCATTTTAAAATATTGTGCAACGAAATTTACACTGCATTTTGACTGATTTAAACTGAAATTACTTAATTAGTTCCTGGACATTTATATAAAAACGTAAAGGATATAACAAATATAGATATTTACATAAATCTAATAGGAATGCAAAATAACATGATGACAAAATAGTAATTTAATTCAAATGCTCACCTTAGTTTTATCGTCTACCTCTAAAACTAAATTAGATTTAAAGTACTCGTACTATGCTTGATGAGTTACGAGGAGTGTTGAAGTTCTACTCTTCCCCTTGCGGTTCTCCGATGTCGCCCATTTGTATGGAACAATTTCACACAATGACGTCTATAACGACAATAAACACCAAACACAAGACCGCGTCATACAGGATTACCAGATTTTATTACTTTACCGAATTAGATGTACTCTTTCTCATATTATTGCGTTATTTTAAAAATGAAAAATAGCAATTTAGGCCCTTGTAAGACATGCTTTTTTAGGAGTTTGTATTGTTAACTTTATATTTTTATTATAATTTGGCACTTCTAGCATTACATTGGTCCTTTTCTATCAAAGACGAGACTACTTCATAAAACAACTTCTGGCAACACTGTTGTGTAGATTTGTAACAATATCTTAGGGTTTTGCCATATTTAGACTCGGGTACATATCGGTGATAGGTTTTATATCACCCTGGGATGTCCGATAGGTACCTTAACGAATAATAGTTATGTTACATGGCTGGCTGGCATTAATTAATACTTAAAAAACAAATTGATTAAAACTAAAATCGAATATCACACTTCAATTCGTACAATTATGTGCTAGATGCTAATGTTTGTTCTTGTATCCGTACGAATTGATTGCTGAAACAAAATAAATATAATTAAGGAGGAGCAAACTTATTCCTTCTTGCTTTCGCTGAAAGAGGCACGTTCATAGCCGGCTGCCTCGTGGTGTAGTGGTAAGCATGTTCGACCACCGTCGTGTCCTCGAGTCCCGGGTCGGACCAAAGTATTATTGACATTTGTCTATTTATAAAAATAGTCCGAAGACAGATCGTTGGCGGTGTTACACCCCCGTGTGAGAGTAACTAAGCTGTCAGTCCTGCGTCAGACTTCTCTCCGTTCGTGTCAGATTGCCGTCCCATCGGAATAGGAGAATGAGGGAACAGGGAGTGCACTTGTGCCTGCGCACATACTTGTGCACTGTAATATATTCTGTGCAGTTGTCTGGTTACTATAGTCTTTCCTAGTTATATGTATTGTACAGGCCATACGTATAACTAGGTGCGACCATGATGGTAACACTGAAGATCTTTTCACATGCGTATCTTATTAATATAATAAATTATTAAGTATGTTTGTAATCCTTTCACACAAAAACTACAGAACTAATTTGGATGAATTTTGGAACAGACATATTATATATAAAATAAACTTTCTTCTGGATCTACCGAACGGATTTTCCTACTTTTGCAGGATGGCTTTAGTGTAACCTCCCACGAGTGTAGCCGGGCACATCGCTAGTAGATTATAATCTGAATTATTATGAAACAAAATATGAATGATCTTAGAGGGATATACTAAACGTAGGCGAGACCGCGTGACACATCTTGGGTCATGGCAAAATCTATATTGCAAAATTCCCTGTTTCAAGCCCTTAGGGTTTGAATTTCTAAAAAATAAACCTCTCTGATTGTTTACTTACATAGTGAACGTAACGTATGTACGAAATTTCAAGTTTCTGGGTACTGTAGAGTCGGGTGAGCTTTGTCCGTTAGTCAGCCGACTAGTCACTCAGTAACGGAATAATTTTATATATGTAGTCTATAACCTTTTGCCAAAATAATTTTACTTATTGTTTAAATTTTAAGTTATAGCATGCATATAATAATAATAATAACAATATCTGTGCACTCATTACACCACGTCAGCCTAGCCTGTGGTAAGTACCGTAAGGGGTTGCGTTATTGACACTGAAATATGTTAGGCAACGGAAATAAATTTCTTATTATTATTAATTTGAGAAATGTTACAGATAGAAGATAAATATTATGCAAAAACTACTGAACAGGCTTGCGTGAAATTTGGTACAGACACATTACAAGTTAAAATAATGTAAACGTACTTTTTATTCCGAAAAAATGAACAGTTTCCATTAGGTAGCTTTTACGCCGATAAAATTATTAAGGCACAGCTAGTAATTGTATGGTCCTGACACCGCTACGCAATCCCATGCTCAAGACTATCAAAACCCACGACAACATAGCTATGCTGCCGCGTAATGGCTGATGGCTTTCATTTCGCGTATGTTATAACAGCGAGGAGGGCTTTCTCGATCTATAGAATATATACTAATAAACGGATAAAATGTCACTTCTCACCGGATTCAATGCGCAAATATAACGTCTACCAAACCGATTGGTGTAAAACGTTGACCATAGATTGCACCGTGTTTCGGAGGATTACCTTTAAACTCGGTGTCACAAATGAGAAGTAGTTCCAGCCACTGATTGCCCGTCACCTTGGGGATGGTCAGCGTGCCGCCGTAGGAGTCGGGCAGGCACTTGGCGCTGATGTGCTTGTACAGCAACTCCCGGTCGCTGCCGATGAAAACAATCCTCGAGCGTAACTTCTCTTTCAGTATTGGCTTGAACAATTGGAACACCATATTGAAGATGTACGGCTGATTAATTATGTACAGACCTTTCACTCGTAAAGGTATGGAATCCTGGAACAATCAAATACCATATTAATTATATTATATATAAGTGGGAAAAGACATAACACTCTACCACGACTCACAAAAAGGATTTTCCTATTTTGTAGGTACTGCTTACGTTTAAAATAAAAATAGTGCAGATATCCAAGAAACGTGAAAAAAATTAGTATAACTATTCACTCTGCATTTAATCTAACGGATAAGTGGCTCTTTGACTAAGACAGATTTTCACAGCGCAATCATATACAGTTTAAAATAATGTCTAGAACATACTATTCCATAACTCATTCCATACCTGAAGCCAATCGACAATTCTCTTAGCAAACGGGGGCGTAAACTGCCAGGCCTGTTGTAGAGACAGACCGTCCATGTCAAGAACGACCACTGCACCGCAGATTTGGGTCTCTGGCTCCAACATAGCGGCCTCGAGGAACAGAACGCAGCCTTTGAACACTTCATCCAATGTGCATTTGTTGTGGTTCCACTTTTCTGAAAAAGTGCGAGAAATACATTTTATTTTGTCTAAGTGTTATATTATACAAGTGTATAAATAATCTGGAAGGAATTTCTTACAGTTTATAGTAACAAATCTACGAAATATTGTTGTAATGTTCCGATTTCGTGTAGACCTTCATTGTGGAGTTGATAGCGTCTTGGAAATCGATAACGCTGCATGCAAGAGAAAGTATGAAGTCATAGCAACGTTTCGAATGGGCAGTTTTATCTCGCAGCAAACAAGAGATTGAAATGAGTCGTATCTTTCACTCCATCGGGCAATACGTTCACAGATCAATTGGAGAACCGGTACCACGTATTATAACGTACTCAAATGAGTATTAATCGATTTGAATTACATACCACCGGCTCTCCCGTTCCTTATTTCTGAAGTTATAAGGAATATTTTATAAGGACTGATACGGAAAGATTTGAACCGTATTTTCAATTTGCAAAGTTCAACCACGGTCATGGGAACTTTGTAGATATTTCCATTTAACAAAAGATTGTTGTCGGAGATAAAACTCGTTACCCATTGTCAATACGCGATCTGCATACACGGAACATAGAACGAGTCTTACATATGCAATGTGTAACAAAAACCCTGTTGTTCCCTTAAGGCACGTATACATCTACGTTACCGAAAATAATGGTTCGATAAAATGTAGGCCAATTAGCAATAATAATTAAATAAATTAATATTAAAGAAACGTTAACAATTTCGAAAATTTCTGTTCAAATGCATTCTTTTGCTTATTGTTATATTGCCGAAAATGTGATAGTAACGTGTCATTGTCATTAATTTTTTACATCCGAGTCACTACAAGGACAGACTAGAGACACTAATGTAGCTACAGACACAAATTATACAGGCACGAGTTCGTGAAAAGCTATTCTCCTACTCCCGTTGGATATTTTTTGTAATAAAATGCTTTACGCACGTCTTGCCTGGCGAGAGCGCCGCCATCATTAATAGGTCCCTTCGAAAAAAAAAAAGGTTGTTGATTTCATCACCTTTATTAATAATGTTACTGTGGACTTGAATCTAGACAAATATTTACATTCTACGCGTTCGTCGCGGATGTACTACGAAAGAATATTGTGCCATTTGTTAGTTTGTGTGTAACAGGTCCACTTTCCTGTCTATCTGTACTAGTCATTAATATAAAACTGCAGAGTTAGTTTATTTGGACGCGCTGATCTCAGGAACCTCTGGCCCGAATTGAAAAATTATTTTATCGAGGGACGCTATTATAGACTATATACGTTTACGCTCCGACTAAGAAGACCGGAGTTACGCGGGTGAAACTGCGGGTTTATGCCAGTTATTTCTAAACATATTGTTTATCTATTGCGTACATTGTCTGAACAGGGAGAGGGTAAAGACAGCTATGAAAAATATTAAATTTAGTTATTAGTACATTAGTACACACGTCCATGACCTGGTCTAATTTCACATCCGCGAAAGTTGTCGTAAATCGTGTCGCGTGTGAACTGCGCCAGTTACTCTAAGAACTGCGCCAAATCACCTAGGAGCGTATATTATATATATTTACAAAGTAGTTTTTTTATCCTGTCACACATGCCCGGTCACATTGTCAAGGCCTATATGATACTCTTACCATGTGTCCTCTATGGTATGTCCTACGCTGACGGCCCTTCTCAATAGAGAATGCCAAATTTCGGAGAGGGCGACATTATTATTATTATTGTGTTACACGGATATATCTTTAGCCATACAGCGTAAATCAAATCGTGAAATACACGGCACAATATCCCCCCTTTACTTTTCCATTTGTTCCCCATTAGCTTCATCAACTCTGCTGTTAACGAATAAGTGGCTCTTAGGCTAAACCAGATTTTAATAGTGCATATAATCACATACGGTTAGCCATTTTGTTATGTGGCGGTCCAACGATTGCCCAGATTGTCATTGCGAGACGTTCTTGAATATGGTGGCTGTCGATTTTAGGCAGTGATAGTGAGCGACACAAGTATAAAATTAGGCCAAGCACACTCAATGCAAATAGAAAAGCCTAACCATGAAGGATTCGTACCTGGCTAGTATTTTTATTTCTCTTGATTCGACACCATTGTTGTTGTCATGTCGAGCAACGTCGTGAGTGTTAAAATTGCAAATTAAAACCTATCAACATGTTTGATGACCCACTTTACTTCAATACGGCTAGCCTTATTGAGTAACGTATAACGCCGAACACTTTCTTGCTGAATTTCACCCAGCTGTACCCAATCCGGCTGATTGCTGGCCCGCTACAAAATAAAACGGACCTGTTTTTGAAAATGCCGTATTTGATACTTACTGCCCAGCTCGATGACCAGCACTCTTCGCCCGTTTTGATCGCGGGTAGGCAACACGTGAAGGACATTTTGATTAAACACGTTCTGTTCTTTGCTCGGAATTAGACCGTCGAAGTGCTTGTGATGTTTGACTTTGAAGCTGAAGTACCTTTTTACCTAAAATGTTAAGGTAAACTATTAGACGTTATATAAATGATAAAAACAAACCGATTCTTCTTTTTTGGGTTCCGTACCATAAAAAGAACAAAAGGAACCCTTATAGAATCACTTAGTTCTTCGTCTGTGAAGTCAGTACGTCTATCGAATTTTTTTCTCGGTATCGTGTGAAGAATCAAAGAGAATGTCTGCGATGTGTTAAAGCCCTGAAAATCATATTTCTAAGCGATCAACAGACATACCTGAAATCGGAAAATTGCTAAATTATCACTGAAAAAAAAAAACTATATACAATCCCATCTTTAAAGTTCATTTTATACATTTACGTATAAATTTATGATCCTAGGTCAAGCACACGCACCTTATTGTACTTGATTTTAGTTTTCATGTGATTCCATAAAAATACATCTACTGCCTCGTGGTCTAGTGGTAAGCATGATCAGCCACAGACGTGAGGTCTTGGGTTCGAATCCCGAGTCGGATCATACAAAAAATGCTATTAGGATTTTCCATATTCTAATAACTCTGTTAAGTTAGGAAATTGGCGGTGTTACACCCCCGTGCCTCGGAGAGCACGTTAAGCTGTCCGTCCTGTGCCTGACTGCTCTCCGGTCGCGTGCGTGAGTGTGTGAATGTATTTATACATTCACACATTCATGCACGCGCGTGCCCACTCACACACTACAGTGACTCACTCGCCCAAACGTTCGGAATGGAAATGTCACACAAACTGACCTCCGGTCATCACAGCACAGCCTTAGCCTAGTGTCGAGACTTATACAAATAACTGAATATTATTTGGAAAATAAAGATAATTTTTATTTCCTTTTTCTTTTTTATGTATATGTGTATTAAGTACGTAAACTCACCAACTCGTACGCGCTCTCGGGGTAATATTTGCAGGGTCGCAGGAATCTGACTAGCCACTCGTCGCTTTCGTGTGGCACGTATAAATCGACATCCGCTGAAAATAATGATGCAATTACATCAGATATAAATTAGGTATCTATCGTATTAGCCAGTAGCCCGATATATGGCCTTGGTCCCACATTTTCCCACCGCTGCTCCAGAATCGACAGCCACCACTCGTGACTGTTGGATAACATCAGCGCAAGGAGCCCGAAGTAATTACTAAAACTATCTTAGGCCAAGCAACGCATTCGATCACAAGAAAATGGGAGGAATATGAAATGATTCCAGTAGCCTTCCCAATCAAAGCGGAGACTGTGCAATATTGGAATGACTAACAATACAGTCAAGCACTGTATTATTATATTGGTATTCACCTGAATACCAATATAACAATACAGTCAAGCACTGTATTATTATATTGGTATTCACCTGAATA
>JAFELO010002621.1:100851-151074 GCA_017140195.1 Eumaeus atala
AAACTACAAGTCTAAAATTTTGCATAGTGATTTTACGGCGTAAGTGCTCACAATGACTTTGAAAAATTCGTCCCCTAACGGTGAGCTTTTGGGGTTGCTTCATTACAACTAGCTACTATCAATGATTCCTTACAAATATACGCGGTAAAATGGCGAGGATCCGCTAGTACACCTATATAACACAAGCAAAATATCAAGCAGTGTATTTGGCAATTAACGCGACTCGTAAACTCATTGTCGCATCTAAACTGCCTGTATCTTGTCCATAGCCAAGCATTGTCGTATTGTATAATTGCTAACGTAATTGGTGCTCATCGCGACTACTTGACTTGACAGTCAAGTAGTCGGGACATAGCGTCATTAGTCAAGGTCAAAGTATTATTTATTTTTTTGCAAGATAAAAATCAAGAAACTTAGTAGTACAATACTTCACCTACCTGATTTTTCTTTGTCTAACGCTTGACAAAAAACCACTATACGCAAGACGGATTCGGTAAATTTTATGAGTGCCAATCATATCTAGAGCAAACAAAGAATTCACATAAAGTCTCAAACTTTATGGTCTACACAGCACGGTTCAGTTGTAATGATGCCATATTTTTTTATTATCGTACAAAAATCCTATGCAAACAAGAGGAGAATATTGTATATCGAGCTTCCGTTTCATGCCGTCCCAGCCATCATTTCATGCTCACAAGTCACATGCGTCATTCGGGGTATTAAAACATACTGCACAGAACTGATTTGTTAAGTAGCAGAAAGTATTGTACTAAACTTACCGACAAGCAGCCTTCTGAACTCCTCTATGGCTGGCTTCACAACGTCCGGCGTTTCTCTCAGTTCCACTCTGGCGATCTCCTTTACGGCGTCTCGGGGTTCCTCCAGCTCGAACTGAAGGACGAAGTCTCCCAACTTAACGGTTGGCAGTGTGGACACGTCCGACAGCATGTGCGCAGAAACTGGAACAAAACACACGAGCTTTGTAGAACAAACGTAAAAAGTGTATTCCACAAGTACTACATGTATAACCTACATCTTATCTACACTAATAAAGCTGATGAAGGAACTAAAAGTTGGATATTGTGTGCGATGGTTACATCAACGAGGAAGGTCATAGGTTACATATCACTACGCTACGATCGGAGTTACGCTGTTGAAACGGCGGGGCAATGCTATACACACACGGCTTCTGGGGTTTATATTACAAGTGCGGACCGCCTTTTGTTTATTTTGCCACTGAGTGACCCTTGCCGTAGACAATAGAAAACCTGGCGAAGTACGAGTCGGACAAGTCCATGAAGGTTTCTGTAGCAGCAAACAATAAATTCCCGTGTTTCTTAAGCTACCTACCAAAACGATATTGTTCAAACCGATTTGCGTTTGAAGTTTTTATTGAATTCTATAATCATATTGTATTTTATAAATCTCATTTTTATATACACATACGCTGGTGGAATTCGCGTCATCAAGAGGAATCGAACAACATCTCATACTTCAAATTAGTTTAGTTGCGCAGGCCGATGTTACCTACCATATACTCAAAAAACATTTCCCACCTTCTGACGCAGTTAGGTAAAAGGAAGTACAGTTGCTTCAAAGTGGATTTAAACATAAAGATCAAATGTTATGTGTCACGGAATTATTAAAAATCTTTAACTGATTATAACAAATCAACTATTTCTTAATCAAAGATCTTGAATGTAGTCATAATAAGGTGTGAGTATTCCGGCCCCGGCTGTGAATAACAGGGATTGGATATACCTTAACAAATTATATACTCAACCTTTCTGGAGTTTCGCTCTATCCATTGGTGAAAACCGAAATATCCATTCTACTAGTAGGTAGACTGAGCGAAAACCTACAAACGAAAGACAGCTATTGGTGACTTTGTTTTACACAGAAGAATGTATTTAATTGAATTATGTGAAACATTTAAACAGAAGTTTGTTATCAGTTTTGCAAACATAAATATACTAAAATCAATGATTTACAAAACATCAAGATATAAGATTTCCTAATCAACTGTCATTGCAAAGCATCCGTGATTGTACATGAACACATTTTCTTGCAATGTCTACTTAACGTGTATGACTTTACATTGTTTTTACAATGCACATTCTATTCAAGAGATGTGCAAAATTTAAACACGTTTCCTTGAAGTGCGCATACGCGCAAGTGACTAACTTGCTTCTACAAAATGCATAATTTAACAGTTGATCTTTTACATGGAGAGATTTGAGACGCTCAGTGCATATCTTGGTATTATTCTAAATCTGTGTTCTTAATAAAAGATCTTTTAATGTCATGTGTCATATAGTCATAATAATATACCACGGCAGGGCCCGCCTTGTCTTCCCGCAAGTACATGCAGGTAACAGAATGTTCCATTAAATGCTAATATTTGTTTCCACCTGCTCAACGAGTTCGGTTGTCGCGTCTTGGTGCGAGACTGCTTAATTTTATTTTTTTGTATGCTAGTTGTATCTATATGTAACTGTTATTATATTGTATTGCGGGAAAAGAAGCATTTAGGTCGCATGATTGTAAGTGGATATTGGCGTCCATATATCTCCGTATCAGACATAATGCCAACGCGTGTCTTCCGAGATGTAAGAAGTGCGTTACTAAAAAGGTACACATACTTTATCGCTATCTCAAACAAATTAAGCAATGCTTTGAGAGCAGACTGCTTTCACTTGTAACACAATCCGCGCCGTATTGTTACTACAAGATAACCTCCCTAGGCTAATAGTTGAAATTGCTAACAAGAATGAACGGATTTTCAACATTGAATGCTTTCAATGATGAAAATCCGTTCATTCTTGTGATCATGGTTATATTAAAAAGAACCAAACAAACAGACGGTACAGGACAGTGCATTTTGTAAATGTAACTAGCGATACCCCCCCGACTGAATGAAATTTTACACTTATACCTTCCTCGGGAAACGTTCTATTCATGGATGAAAACGCATGAAAATCAATTAAACACACACAGACAGATTTTGAATTGTAAAGTCTTTGACCTTGATAAATGTATAATATATATAACATCGCGGTTTATTAAGTATTAATAACTTATGACATCAGGACATTTAATATCTCTGTCCACCACTGAACATGGTAGCTGTAAAGCTTCTGGATCATGGGGATAGTAAAATACTTAATAAACCGCGATAAAATCCCTTAAAGTAGTTTAATTATAATGTGTGACATTCGCGTAAATCTAAGTAGCAATCTTAGGGGGGTGACGAGCCGCCTTTCCAAAGCCTGCACAGATGGGACCCCGGGCCAGTGAAGGCGCGTAAATGCGTTTCCCCGCGACAAAAAAAGAAAAAAAAAATGCTAACAGGATACGTGAATCACGGGTTGAATGGCACAACTCACAAGCACAAATAAGGATTGTTTGACGTAAATGAGCTAAAAACAAAGCTGCAGAATCAATTTTTTGTGTACGTGTCTCAAGTTAAGTAAATAACAACTACATCTGGATGACGAAAAAGTACAAACTGCTTTTCACAGCTTACGTTTTGCATTGTTCTCATCGAGATATCAATCAAATTTATGAACTAACTTAACATCACCTTGAAGAACCTAAAAATAACGTCAAGTACCCAGTATCACTCGCTTTATTAAGAATTTAATGAAACCTCATGCATTAAAATCCGCAGAGCTGTTCAGGCTATGTCGGGGAACATATAAATCTACATAAATATAAAGATACATATTTTTATACATACATATATATTTACATACTAAATGGTCGAGTAACTTTGCCCTCTTGACATAGTCGTGTAAAAATACACATTTTTTTAGGAAAAGGAGACAAACGAGCAATCGAGCCTTTCAACTACTGCCGATAGACAAGGCGCATCGGGTTTTTTCTCGCGTCACGCCGGTACATATGACTGCTTAGAGCTGTTACGACTGATTTTTCATTACCGATTCAAAGGGTCAATGTGCATCAGTTCTTCTTAAGCATTTACACTAGTGTACCATCGCGTGTCGGCAGTACTAATATGATAAATCTTCATAGTCTATATGCGGATACGGATTTTAACTCGTAGCAGGCAGATACTTTAGATTTTCACAAGGTATTAAGACTTCCTGAGAAACATAAAAGTAAAATCAAGGTGGAAGTGAATATTTATATTTACATTCACAAAGTAACAAATGTGTTTGCATACTTTATTGATATTGATATGCAAGAAATATGTAGTTGTATTTACAATAAAACTACTTTTACGGATTTTATCGCGGTTTATTTAATTATAAATAGCCCGACGTTTCAGAAGCTTTACGGCAACCGTGGTCACGGGTGGACTGAGATGACATTCATCCCAGTCTACCCGTTTTTAACTGTTTTCCCGCAGATGGGAAGAGATGTACCAGGTTGTTTGAGTGTGGGCGTACCCTATAATGATTATTTTTCTGGCCAAAGGCGAGACGGTCCCCCTCCCTACACTAGTGGGACCCGTCCATGCAAGGCAAAGAACTATATATACTAATATTATAAAGAGGAATAATTTGATTGCTTCTTTGTTTAGTTGCATGGAATAGGCTCCGAAACCACCGGAACGATTTAAAAAATATTTTACCACTAGAATCCTACATTACCTCTTATCTATATAGCCTATATAACATTATCTTAAACGTTATAGATTATTATGAAAACTTCGACAGTGTAACCAACCCAAAGGTCTGAAAAGTATCAAAGTTAAAGGACTAGCTGTCCTGACAGACATTGTTCTCTCACATATTAAATTTGTTGTCATGGTAAGGTGTAATGTTCACGAGGCTGGAATCGAAATTTATAATTTTTGTATTTTTTTTGTGAATCAACGAATTTTTGCCTTATTTTTGTGAAATATCCGTGCGAAGCCGGGACGGACCAATTGCAAATGAGCATTGTTGCTACCCTCATCTAGATTTTAAATAATGTGCAAACATTGTTGGGGGTTCATTTTATCAGGTCGTAACAATTTTATATAAATGTTATGTAAATAATTACTTTGAACTACACTTGATTTCTGAGCCCACGCAATCGGAATAGACTTCATACTTAACCGTCAATTACTTTACCAGTCATCTGCCACCCTGAGTAACATCTCAATAGGTACCGAATACACCTGATATAAACGTTCTTTGTTTATATAGGTCATCCGAAAGGAAATCTGCAATGTTGTTGGGCATTACGACTGCTCATTTAGGCAAGTATCATACATTTTACTTATAGCTTAGTGACGTCATAACTTTGAGTCAACTAAGACATTAGACGTCATTACAAAATAAAAGCAAATCATTATGTACATAGTAGATTGAACTAACTTGTTCTATCATTGGTCTGTGTTTGAACTATATAAAGACGTCGAAAAAACGGTTCCCGCCATGTGTCCGGTAATTATTATTTACTAACTTTATTTCACAAACAGCCATAGACAGTTCACTGGTTTTGTATCCAAATAAAAAATTGAAATGAGTATCACAAGTGTCTCAAAATTTGATCGCAATCAATTTATTATTACTCTATTATAACGGGTCAAATAACTATGCTTACTACACACAAATACTGTGTCGACACAGAAGTAAAGTAGAGTACTTGTTTGCTGAGAGTATTATGGTACGTTTAAAATGATCTCCTTTTCTGCAGATACCAGCACAGTGTGTTGCAAGTGTTAGACAATTATATGTTAAGCACTTACTTTTCCCCATTTTATGTCACAAACGGAACAGCCGACGGACGTCAAGCACGGAGCGAACAATGATCACACACAATCCGCGACTCGACGTACAGCAGAGTGAGCGGCTGACCGGGTATCCGAGCCGATTTATACACGCATAAACACGTCTCACGCGTACCCACACAACCCGCACACTTGCTCATTGTTTGCACTTCTTCATTTTTTTTTTTGGTGCACACATTAAATCTGAAGACCTCTGTCAATAATAGGTGAGAAGAACTGTCAACTAATTAACGTGCGTCTGACTTCTGAGTGTTTTAATTTGGCTGGACGTGATGATGAATGATGATGTTACTGGCCGTCATAAGGCTGTTTCATTTACAAAATTTGATAAAAAAACAAAAATATATTAAGCCATATAAAAAGAAAAACACTAAACATAAAGTGTTATTTAATATGATTTCAAGTTTCAAGATTGTAAATAAGAAGAATTACATAAACTATCCAAATCTGGCGACAATAATAACGCTTTTGTATCATTTACTAAATTATGTAAAACATTTATTAAATCTAAATGGATTGATTTGATTTAATTTAATTTTTCTTTTTTATGTTTTCCGGAAAAGAGAAAAAAAGATTAATGTCATTAATTTATTTTTTAGTTAATAAGGTTAAATAGGTAAGGTGTCCTCGATCTTCATTTACGGCGCTGAAACCTGGGGACCAAGAATCCTTGAACACATTAAGGTCGATGCGTTGGAAATGTGGTGGAGGCGAAGGCTACTCAACATTTTTCGTGTCCATTCTCAGTGCGCTGAAGATCATAAAACCATCTGTCTTGAAAGAACCTTAACTTTATGTAGTCATATTAAGTGTTCATCTAGGCATAGACTGGAGAAAGTGATTATACTGTGTCATAAGTGGGGGTCCTCACCGCTGCGCGTACCATAGTGCAGAACAGGCAACAGAGGAGAACTGCATGCGGTCGTGATCATCAGCGTTGAGGGACTGGCAAAGAAGAACCATTGACAACCAGTGGGATCAATTGGTAGTGTTATGGTTACATCCGCGTGTTACGAGAACGGTTGCGGGTTCGAATCCCGCCCAGTTCATGTATGTTTAAATGTGTACAATATACGTTTCAATAGTAAAAGTCTTAAGAATAAATAAAAATAAAAAGAAATGTTATTCTTAAATAAAAAAATGACTGAATGAAAAAAATCTGTAACATAAGCCTAAGAACATCTACATCCCCGTGCTTCGGAGAGCACGTTAAGCCGTTGGTCCTGAGCCTCATTTCTCTCCGGTCGTGTCGTTTTGCCGTCCCATCGGAATATGAGAATGATGGAACAGAGCACTTGTGGCGGCGCACACACTTTAGCAGTATAATATGTCCTGCGCAGTTGCCTAGTCTGTATAGAGATGGCCGCAGTGGTCGAAATTCGGCTATGACGGACGGTGTTATTATTGTTAACCTGGTTTAATTATTCCACAAATATTATATATATAATTGGAGAATCACTACTAATTACGCAATCTCCATACGAAAGAAATTAATGTACCTTACAAAGTATAGTATCGTAGTATTTAGAATATATTCTATAACTTACTAATAACAGGAATCACCGTCGGCGTCGTTCGCATATAGATAATTATTGTTTGACTTCTCTGTGACTGTTAAATCTGTACAATAATTAACAATTACTATTATCGCCATCTGACAACTCGAAGGAGAATTAAATGTGCCTAAATTCATTAACGAAAGATGGGATCAAAGTCACGCCATGAAATCGAAACGGGGCAGTGGAACAAATGCCACCGCTAAATCGCGCTAACCGTTTACCTGCACTAGACTATGAAGAAAAAGCATTCCGCGTTTGCTTAAATCAGTACAATAATTATGAACATAAACTATTATTGCCATCCGACAAACCAAATGAGAATTATAAAATGCGGTACCTAAATTCATTAACGATAGATGGGATCAGTTCATTTAGTTTAAAAAAACCGTCACATAAGGCCTTACTGGTCTCTTGCAAAAGTCTAAAAAATCGAGCCGATGAAAGAAATGCCACCTCTAAATCGCGCTAACCGTTTACCTGCACTGGAGGATGACGAAAAAGTGTAATACTTAGCCGTCACGTTTGAGAGTCACTCATACCCCTCTCACATAAAAGGTGTACAAAGAGTAGTAATGGCCCCACTGGCTGTGTCACCGGGCGATGACGATGAGATCATATGCCCGACGGACACAGATGAGGAAAGGAACTAAAGGAACTTGCTTATAAAGTACCTTCACGCTAAGAAGCCACCTGCGCCCGACGGAATTACAAACAAGGTGCTAAAACAGCTACCCCCGCTATTATACACTTCTTGGTGTGTATCTTTGACGCCCTTCTTGTGTTGGCACCTTCCTCGACATTTGGAATGAAGCCACAATGATAGGCATGCACAAACCGGGGAAAACCCCGGACGAAGCCAATTAGCTATCAACATATAAGCCTCATAAGTTCACCAGGCAAAATGTAAGAAAGGATTATCCTAGTACGCCAAAAATCCGTGTTATCGGAGAAACAATTGACGAACAATTCACGTTCCGAAGCAGTCACAGCTGTCCCCAACAGGAACAACGCCCCACGGAGTATGTACTCACGGGGCTACACAAAAAACGACCGAGCGGATATAAAAAACAGGCAGTGCCGTTTTAGTGTAGAGGGCACCCTGTCCACCCCTCGTCCTATCAGAGCCGGCGTTCCTCAAGGATCGGTTCTATCTCCCACCCTCCACAATCTGTACACAAGCGACCTACCGCGGCACCTCAGAGTTCAACTGGTGATGTTAGCGGATGACACCGCACAGTATGTAGGACAAAAAGGAAAAAGTAGATCAAAAGGACTCCAAAAGGCCGTCACCGAACTCGGTCAATGGTTCTCAAAATGGAGAATAGAGGTAAACGCGGAAAAGAGCAAGTCTATATTCCGTACACGAACCCGCTCCTTAGCAGCTGGATAGCGTAGAGGAGACATCATACCCCCATCCTGCAACACTCTCGATAGATCGACGAAATTCCGGGATCACATAAGCTACTTTCTGAAAAAGGCACATATCCTTTTTAGATTATCCAATCTTAAACAAAAGAAAAAAATGGCTTATAGGCATAAGCCCACTTTGCACATTACATGCATCCAACCGATCATGTCGTACAGTGCCGTATTCGCGCACATACACCTCAAACAGATTGAACCTTTGTAGAAATTTCAGAATCGATTTCTACGTATGGCTACCGCATGCCCCTGGTACATACGTAACATCCACTTGACCTCAATCAAGGGCCACTCAAAGAGCTATCACATAAATTCTTTTACCGGGACTTGAATCACAAAAATAAGCCAATTTTCAAAACGTCGGAATACGATCCGACGCTAATAACCGAGTCCCGATATCGTCGGCCGAAGCCAGCCGGCAAGTATTGCATGACGCCGACGGCGCGATTGCGATAGCAGTTGCTAAGATCGCCCAAGAACACAAACACAGACACACCACGACACGCATCCGCAGTAAAAAGTAAATACGGATAGTAGTTTTTAGTCGGTAGTAGTTATCGCCTCACGATCTGAGCCCCGTAAAAGCATTTTTCCTGCTAGAACCAATCATATGTACAGCGCTTCGAACCGGTCGAGGTGTTGTAACCTCAGATATAGTTAAACACAGATAGAACAATTGAGTGACAGAATGACCCACACACAAACCGGTTACAAATATGAACCCGGGTTAGTAAACATAGATACACTTAGAGACCTTGGATACACTTAGATATAATAGAAACGCGATATTAGAGAGCTCTAATAATAATAAATGAATCCTGATCACGGCTTTTGCTGATTTCATAATGCAAATCAAACCCCGCCATCACAGGGGGGTGAGGAGGCCGGCCTCCTCATACAAGCCAAACATTGAACGAGCTCCATTGTCATTATTCAACGTCTCCGCAATATTAAACGGCATCGCGCGCGCGCCTACCCGCTAGAGCGGGGAAGGGGGGCCGCTTCTCCCTTTTCGGTCCTAAACTAATCACCATACGCCCACAAAACACTCCGGTATATATATTCCCATCTGCGGGAAAAGATGGGATCTGTCCCCCTTTCATCTACCTAAAACCAGAAGACAAAAAGTCTTCGATAGATCCGACGAACTGTAGGGGAGAGGGCATTAGCGCCGCCAACAGTAATAGGTCCCTCAGAAAAAAAAATATGTTTAAGCACACTGGCATCACACCACTGTTTCACCCGCTTAACTCCCGTCCTATTAGTCGTATCAGCGTCGTATATAGCCAATAGCGTCACTCGATAAATGGGACATTTAGCACAGAAAGTACTTTATCAATGCGGGCCAGTAGCTCCCGGGATAGCGCGTTCAAACAATCAACAAACAAACTTTTCACATTTATATTATTAGTACATTATTTTGTATAGCAATGTACGTTAAAGCCTGCGACAATCGGTGGGGTCATCATTACTTAAATCTGTCAGCCACTGAAATTGTTTTTAAACTATTACATATCCTTGACATTGTCTAAGTGATGTGACTGCTTTGAGGAAAACGTTTTAAATAAACCTGAGTGTTTATAAGATTTTGGTGGTGTGTAAATTTTTGGACACGTACGTAATTAAAATAACAATAATTAGTTTTACATCGCCAATATTAAAAACAGCACAACGCCTACTAATGTCAGCTCTGATTCTTCTGACTATTGATCGAGAAGTAAAAGTGTTATGAATACAAAAACATAATGGTGTTTAAGAAACCACTTATTGAAAAAATTATATTTATTTTCTACTAACGATCCGCTCTGGCTTCGCCCGTGAATAACAGGGGCCAGACTGTTACCTTAACAAATTATACACTCAAAATCATTCTCGGGAATCGCTCTATGCATTGGTGAAAACCGCATACAAATCATAGTTATAATATGATATGTACGTTGACCATTAGGGTGGATGTAGATGGGGTGAATGAGAACAACTAAACTGTATATGCGGATGTTAATGGGTGTCTGTTGTCACCAAACTTGTCCTATTACCTGTTTGTCTTCCCATGCTATACAAAATGTGACAAATGTGCAGACTATAAAGCCAGCTGAAGCGCGCAATGTTAAGTGTTGCGTAAGTATATCATCTGCTATGCCAACGTAGTATTGCTTGCTGGCGTAGCAGATATGTATCCAGACGTCCTAATGTCATACACACAAGAAGCCGTTTACTGGTACACTTGGGTAAATATAGCTGTTAGAATATTCCCTATAATTAAATATTTTTCAATTAAAATTTAGTTTCACTTAGTAATTTTAGGCGGGTAGGGGTTACTACCATTAGTCAAAGTAAACAACAATGGATATTTTTTGTAACTTGCGTTTATTTTCACGATACAAACGTAAAAAGAGACTCCCTGTCATATTGTCAAACAATGGACATATTTATAATCATAGCATATATTATTTATAATTATCCGATGACTGTTTATTTTCTAGCTACTAGGCTTTTAGGTTCTCGCTGGGAGGCTGAATCCCGTCAAAGCCATAACAACTCCCATTATAATTTGTTATTTCCCTTAAATGTAATCTTACAAATTAGGACAAAGATTTAAGATTTTTAATCATCGCAAAGGGCTCTGTTTTTGTGACTAAGTGCATTGTTAGTTTAGTACAATAATAGGTATGTAGAAAAATATAATTTAAGTATTAAATAATTTACTACTGATTTTTTCTGGAGTCATCTATAGACAGTCAGTCAGACAGGGCGCTATATTTTAAAACATATATTGCGAAGATGACTTCGCATGGGTGTGTAAACATATATACAGAAGCCTCATGGATGAACTGAAGGACAATTACTTTAAAATATAATAATTTGCAAGGGTTCTACATTTTCCTAAAGCCTAAAGCGTCGCTGAAGCCGTTTACCGTATCTCATATACATCGAGCTGTATTTTATTATCCGACTGAGCCAGAAGGAGGGTAATGTTTTTCGTTTGTGTGTATGAGTGTTGATTTCTATAGGGAACATAGAAATCCTAGAGATTCATCGGCTTGACGGATTTTCACGTATATGGTGTCATTAGGTTCGTCTTAATATCTATTATCAACCAGCCCCGTATGTAAATGTATGTAACCTGTCCAATCACATACATACATTGAGAAACCAAGCTTGGCTCACTTACGTGGCCTTCCTTGCTTCACGGTGGGTCCACAGATATAATATCGATGGAGAAGGGATGCCACAGACACTTATATGACGATGACTGGTTGCCTTGGTGAATAGAAAAGGAAGATATGAAAGCAGTACTATCCTTGTCTGTCTTGTCTCGCATGCGCCTTTCGTTGAGAGAAATTAATGAAAAAAGAGAGACAGTGTGATGATTTTCTTCCTACTTACACCGTTATGAGTCCAAACTTACACTAGATGGCACTAAACTAAGAGTTTCTTCTAATTAAAGGGAACTTCTTAAATGTTGTTCAATATTTAAAATTTATATCAATATCTAATTTAAAGACCTATAGAAAATAGAGTATTTCATGTGTTTGAAGTACATAATTTAACACAGAATACAAACCATATTTGAGTGATACAAATATTTTAATGCCATCTATTGGCGATTGCGGTATTGAGTAACTTCCATGAACTACACAAGATAGCACTAAGTTACTCACAAGTATACGATTATTAAACAACTTGTAAGTTTTTATTATAGGTAACTACGTAATCAAATGACGCGAAAACGAAATAAACCAAAACGTGACGTAGGAGGCAGTTTTAACTAAAAGACTTTCGAGTACATATATGGTAGTTAAAAAAGTAAGAGGTAATGTCATTATGCATTTACCGGGGAGGTACCTTTCGCGCTCATGATACTTACCCCCGTAAAGTGATAGCTAAGATGTTGCGGTTCTTGCAGCTTGCTCGTTACCCTGCACATGCACATTAACATCTGCACATGCGGACGTAATTAATAAGCGTCGGTAGCCACCAAATGGCAACAACCGTTCTTAGTATACTACTAAGAGATAGAAAATGCTTTAAGCATTGTAATAAATACTTCGTTTGATAGGTTCGTGGAAAATACCAAAATCCGCGATCAGTACACGACAGACAGTCCCCGCTGAATCTTTCACACAGTTAAACACTGTCCTACATCAATAAACATACAAATAATATAGATCATACTTTATCAGTACATACCTACCACGGGCCCATATTTCTTTAATAGTATAGTAAACAATAATTACAGAATAGTAAATATGAATGAGGTTATATTTGTTTTCTGTTTGTAAATAATATAATGAAATGAGTTTCCTAACAACAGCTCATTATATAACGTATTGTGATCTGTCCGTGAAAGTGCGAACTGTGAACCTGACCTAGAAACTGGCGCAACTGGAGCACCGCGGCGGCTACACGCGCCTAAACAAACAACAGCTAATACTTTGTTGTGTTTGATTCTAGAATAACTATAATCACGGTGTAAACTTGTATGTAATATTTTACTACAGGCTGGCTCAGTGTTAACAATACACAGCACAAGTCCGGTCATGCATGGAGTACTGCTCGCATTTGTGGGGTGGCACGGCCAAGTACCAACTAAAAGCCTTGGACACAATAGAAGGACGAGCTTTTAAATTAATTAATGTCGAATCGTTAGTGTCGTCAAGGTTCCAGAGCCTTCAGCACCTTAGGGAAGTTGCCAGCCTATCGGTATTTTATAGAATACATTTCGGGGAGTGCGCTTCCGAGCTTCACAACCTTATTCCACCTTCACCATTCTTCAATCGCACAACCAGACCCTGAGACGCTCGACATCGATACACTGTTGAAATTCCAGCCACTCGTACAAAGAGATTCCGGTCGATTTTTTTAAATAATCTAGGACTATTCAAATCACGGGTGAATAGGTACATTCTAGGCAAGTGTGCTTCATCTTCGGCCACGTCACCACTTAACACCAGGTGCTGATGTGGTCAAACACTAGCCTATGAAACATATTAAAAAAAATATATAATCGTGCATGTTGCGCCAGAGGTCGCGGGTTCGTATCCCTGGTAATGCTTATTGAACTATGTATTATATGTTTCTATAATAAATATAATTTCTAATAAATAAAATAATATATATTTCTATAGTAAAAATTAAATATATTTCCGTTGTGTAGCACCTGTAAGTGAAGTCCTTGCGGTGTTTGACATAGGATTAGACTAACATGGTGTGGTGAGTCCACAGATTGTTATTATTACATTGATGGTACTTATGTTTATATCTCCCGTAATATTATTTACTGTAAAATTTACTATATCTACAATAGAACTTCATATATCTACAATAATAATTACTATATCTAACAATAAAAAATACTATATCTACAATAAAAATTACTATATCTATAATAAAAATTACTATATCTACAATAAAAATTACTATATCTATAATAAGAATTACTATATCTACAATAAAGGTTACTACATCTACAATAAGAATGTAATTGGTATGTATGTAGGTACAAGAGAAGTATTTAGGAAAGGAAGAAGTAGTCGTCTTACACACAACATAGTACTGAATGATTGATGAAACATTCTTTAAATTTGTTCTTATCGTAAGTTTTGTAAAAGGTAGCACCATGCTACATTTAGTCCACGCTGATACACTCATATAATCCTAGCAAAATCATCAATTCGGAGATGGTTTCATTTTCTCTCTTCAGCCGATTTTGTCCACTGCTGGACATAGGCCTCTCCGAAGGCGCGCCACTGAACCCGCTCTTGGGTTCTCCTCTGCCAGTTTTTTCCCGCCTCCCGGCGAAGGCCGTCTCGCCATCTAGCGGAGGACGTCCCCCGCTACGTTTAACCTTGACGCGGTCTCCCTCTAAAAGCCTGCCCTAACGGTTGTCGGATCGACGGCATATGTGGCCAGCCCATTACCACTTCAGCGTGTTAGACTTAAGAGATATTCAGATGACTTTAGTCCTCATACGAATTTATTAGTTTTATCCCTGACGGTCACACCAATCAAAGCTCTTTCCATTGCCCGCTGAGAGACTTAGAGCCGATAGACTACCCACAGTGAGTGTCCACGTCTCAGCTCCGCATGTCATGACGGGTGGGACGCGCTGATTGAAAACTTTAGTCTTCAAGCTCTGTGTTATGTGCGACGAGAAGATATGACGAAGCTTCCCGAAAGCTGCCCAGCTCAACTGAATCCTTCCATTAACTTCACCCTCGAAGTTGTTTTTCCGTAACTGCAAGATTTGCCCGAGGTAAATGTACTTCCGAACAACTTCAAGGAATTCGCTATTTACGATTATAGGGTTTGGGCTTTTAAGTAACAATAATGATAATACCATCTAAGGGATATTTCCTTAAATTTTTTTATAGTATAGGTATACAAACGAGAAATGGTAGCTTTTCAACGACTACAGACAGTCCATGAACATCGGCATAATTATGCCGATGCGTTGCCCTCCTTGTCACCACCCCCCAATGGGCCACCGGCCACTCACAAACCACACGAATCGTGACACCGTAGGTGTACCTTTACGGAGGTATCAAGTGAACGTCCCCGGTCGTGCCGGCCCAGTTCCGTTGCACAGGAGGATGTAGTGACATACACCATGCATGGCAATAGTGCCAAATACTCATAGGAGTGAGGTACTCCTATGCAGCATGGCACTTCCGCTTCCTATATAATTACAGTTATAGATATCTGCATTCCTTTTTTTTGCATAGATGAATATATCAATTACAATCTGAGCTATGCACTATTGTAATTATTTGTACTGTCTATATTAATAAATTACAAGGCAAAGTTTGTTTGTTTGAACGCTCTAGCAAGTACTGTCCCGAATTGAAAAATTATTTTTGTACTGAATAGTCCATTTATCGAGGAAGGCTATAGAGAGAAGAAGAAGAGACTTTATACAGGAGTTCTGATGGAGTAATTGCAGGTGATGTTAGTTACAAATATTTGTACTATTAATATTACACACGTATGCAAATGAAATCTCGTGTATTCAGTGTTGTTATCAAACGCGAAGCTGCTTTGAATAATGCCGTGCCGTTGGGCCTAGGCCAAGACGGAGTTGAACGTACCCCACACGTGTGTCTTACAAAATACACATATGCTAACAGTATTCGATTGATACTTTACAAGCACGTCGACGGGCTTCCAGCTGAGGTCGATCGTAATTAACGTGGATATTGGTGACGAATGATGACACTAAAGATATTGATGTCTTAAGTTTACGCGAATGTTATTCATTACAATGAAACTACTTTTACGGATTTTATCGGCGTTTATTTAATTATTTATCTAGCCCGACGTTTCAGAAGCTTTACAGCAACCATGGTCACGGGTGGATAGTCCATTTTACACATTAGTGGAAACCGCTCAATGGCTCTTGGGTCCCACACACCCTCCAGGTTCTCCTCGACCTAGGGGCATGCCTAAAAGCATGGGCCAGCGAGAAAAAAAGAATTAGGGACACAGAGAGGAAGTGAACTATGAAATCGCCATTGAAATTACAAGTTTGTTAAAATTAGTCAACATTTCTGCGTTTGCGCGAATACGAATAGAATACAACGGCTTTGTAATGAGACTAGTTTTTATTATTTCAAGAATAATTAACGGTATAATTCACGTATTAGTCTATAACAATGTTTTAGTTGTCTCACCATTTGTATAATAACATACATTTTGAGGCCTTTATACGACAGCAACAAATTCATAACTTTAACATCATTAACGAGCCCATAGGCCAGCACCCGCTAACCAGCCAAGCTGGGGCCGGGTATTTTTTGCTCGTTTTATGATGAATCCAAATAATAATAGTAATAATAATATCTGTGGACTTATCCACGTTAGCCCTGTGCTAAGTTCCGTAAGGACTTGTGTTACAGTAGTACCTGACAACGGAGATTATTTAATGTATTTTATAAATTTAAGATTTTATATACATATCTATGACTGTTATTATAGAAATACATATAATGTAGATGCACATCCATTGATCTGGGCGGGGTTTGAACCCACGACCTCTGGCGGAACATACACAATTATTTATTTGATTATTCGGGCGGTCACCACTACGCCAGCCGGTCGTCACATGGAAACAGAAAACATGTGATATGGTATGGAGATAACGTTACTCCGTCCTGGATACGCACTCTGCAGGGGGTGGATCAATCACACGTATTTCAAATGTCTCCGATAACCTTATCTCCATGTGATTGTACCAATCTTGTTTTAAGAGCGGGGCGTGACGGACGTGACGTTAACCGCTTTATAATTATATGATTTTTAACACGCAAGTGATTCTAGATAGGAAATCCTTTACTACATGATATTTCATGAATCATAGAATATAATGATTACTCGGAATGATAAATGCATACTTTTTAGGGTTCCGTTACCTAAGGGTAGAAAAGGGGTTCCGTTTTACACTCTATATGCCATTATTATTGTCTAAGTCCCCACTGTCCGTCAGTTTATTTGTCACCGGGCTGTGCCTCGTGTACCACGTGATAGCTAGATACTTGAAACTTTCCCAGATGATGTATTTCTGTTGCCGCTGTAACAACAAATTCAACGTATTTCTGAATTGAGTCACGAACGAATGAACACGGAGTCCTCCGCGCACGAACCCTACTAGCACCTGGCCGGTTTTTTGCCGAGGAGGCGTTGCCGTTTCTAATCCTGAAAGTGTAAGCCTCAAGTCCCGGAGATTGTTGTGAATGTGAGGTGTCCTGCTCTGATCACAATGCATTTGTATATTTGTGGCGGAGGGGTGCTGTGAACGAGGGCAACACACCCGTATGTGCAGATGTTAATAGCCTTTAGTAGGCATCGAATGGATTCCATAAATCATTTGCTATTTTTGTTAAAAAAAAAAAACTGGCAAAAGTAGCAACAGATTATGATCGTTATCGCGTTTTTGAAAGAGTTCTGGCCGCACGACAGCGGAGACCGGAGTGTCGCTCACATGACATCGCCGCCGCGAGTGAGGCTTACGAGTTTCCGGTGGCCCATGGGAGGGGAGGATGACAACTACTATGCTATAATACCAAGACATCATTTGCCGACTTATTCATACAAAATGTTAATATAAACATTGAACAAACGAACTGAAAACTAATATTTTTGTAGTTAAATGTTTAAAAACTTCTCGACTACAGTGGATCGATCGGATCGGTCCATATTTTAAGTATGCGACACTGACCCAGATTTGCCTACATATAAGTTCTATATGAATCAATATATTTCAATGCCGAACAAATTCTTCGCTCTCGTAGCGAACTTCCGCTTTTCCGTTCAAGTCCGAAAAAGAAGGAAAGAAAGGCTGAATAATCCTATTCATTTTGAATAAGTTTGCCATAAGATTTTCTCTGTACCACAATATAAATTACTTTTTGGTTGCACTGGATCGATTGATTTTTATACCTTTTATTATTATTTTGTGCACATTTGCTAGGTATCAGAATAGGTCGTAAAGTATATTCCAACACTTCAATTCGATATTTTAAAGGAATCAAATGGTTCCGAGGGTCGCATCTACTTCGTCCAGCCACAAATACTGTTACAATTAAAAATAAAAAGTATCATTACATTTGAATTTGGAACATGTTTTTTTATATAATTGTTAATTGTGTTTCCTCATTTTGGCGCCAATATTTTGCGACATTAAAATGGAGTGGGAAGGTAAAGCGAACAGAATCGCTGCGATTGCATTACACAAATTAGGTATGGAGCCAAATGTAAACTTTTAAAACTCTCCAAACACTTGGTATTAGTCAGATGTTTGTGTACCGGGCTATTAATTGCTACAATGACGTCTAATTGAAAATCACGACAGAACAGGCACAGTTTTCAACACAAAAACACAGACTTCTTATCTTTACTAATAATAAAAAGTTGAAGTTGGTACTTTGTTGAATGCCCCAATCTCGGGATTATTTTCGTGTCGAATCATCATTTTTTTACCGAGTTACGTTTATCAAGGAAGGCCATATACTGTATAACCACCGCGACGCTACGACCAGCAGCACCGGTGTTACGCGGGTCAAATCGCGGAGTGATGCTGGTACATTATATGGGGCTAAATGAGCGGTCTGAGCCCTTCCGGCACTACCGAATCCCGTCAACATCCGATAATATTCCGTTAAATAAGAAGACGCGTTGCCCTGCTTCACCTCATCCCCACCCAATTTCATTTACAGTATCGTGTGCTCGAGCGGTACCCCCCATATAGTGCCAGCCCAATTCGTGTGCAATTCAGCATGGCACTACTATGGTAGTATAGTAGTGTAATATAGTAGCCAAACGATGAATGCCGCACAAGATAACGCTTGGTTTTACGACATAATACCTTGGAGGCCACGTGGAAAAGCAGGGCGTAATCTACGGGATGGTTGTTCTGTGGCACGGTATTTTGTTTACGCCTGTTTCTTTTACAGCTAGTAGTGGATATCAAGCGGGATTATTTTTACTGAGCAGTGGTGCAATGCCAGATATTATCTTTATGTGTTTTATTATCCTTGTGGCGCCGCGCTGGTTAATGTCCATCGAATAGTTTCGGGTAAAATTCCAAACAGAAAAAGTTTATTATTATAATTGTACAGTTGTATTCGGGAATGAATGACAATCCGTATTCGCTGTGCTTTAGGTAACAGTTTTAAAATTTAGTCCAGTTTTTACCCATAGATTTTATTTTTTGCAGTTGATTACAATCAAAATAGCCTCGCGTGTGTATTTCAATCCTTTATGGACTTTTATCATGTACGTGCTCAGATTAATATATATTTTAAAATAATACTATCCAGATACATCATTATACGTAGATATATTAATATAGATTCCATTCTGGATAGATTTATATTGATACATGGTATTCCTAAGCTATCAGCAAATATAAAACGCATAATTTAGGTCTTATTTAACCTTTTTTGTATTTTAATAAAACTACTTGAACGGATTTTTCGCGGTTTATTAAATGTTTTACGATCCCGACGTTTCAGAAGCATTACATCTACCATGGCCACCAGTGCTCTGAGATGACAAGTGTCCCGATGTTATAAGTTATAAGAAATACCCGAAGATTTTATAGAATTAATTAGTCGTTCCGATTAACGTAGACGGCGCTTATTGTATCATGTGGCTGTGAGGTGTTATGTTTATATTTTGATTTATGTTTATAACTGGGTTCTACGCAGAAGGAAGCACCCAGACATCTTCTCTATTGAATTCTGTATGTGCCTTCATTTCAATGGCTTCACGGATCATCCTTTTTCGTATGCTGAACCTCTCTTCCTAGACTACAACGAGTATGAATTGTTCGCTGATGGATGGATTGATGTAATTGTATGTGAATATGTAGTTATAGTTTATATGTTAAATGTAATATTTGTACGCGTTTCTGGCCGTTGCAGGTTATGTCGCTGTCTTACCGTTCAATGAGAGAGGCCTCTGTCTGACGATAAGCGTACAAGGGTGGAGCAAATGGTGAAATTTAAAATGGTCACCGCACCGCCAGCCCAATGCTGCAGCTGGCCCATTGGAGGAGAGTAAGAAAGGAAGGCAACACATCTGAATAATAATAATGCGGAAGTCTTTATATGAAACGGATATGCGGTAATAAGAAAACGGGATGAAAATCTGTATTTATAGAGTAAAGTAACGTCCGACATTTCTGCAATGCAACATCACATGTTACTATGGCACCAAACGCTGTAATTATGACAGGACGTACCATAAGCGAGAATTGCGTAACTCACAACAAAGGCCTATAACAGTCATTTGACGATTACGGTTAATTTACAAGTAAGTTTGATTACAGGAAATGTATCATAGAATAAACTAAAGGTATAAACTGGACGAACGAGCGGTAGGACCCTATGTGATGATTACCGACGCTCATAAACATCCGCATAGTTGTTGTGCAGATACATTGCCCTCCTTTCCTCCTCTTCTCCAATGGGTCATCAGCTAATCACAAAACGCACAAAACATGACGGCATAGTTGTCATTTTACGGCTACATATCATGAGGCTCAATAACGCTGCAATACAGCAGATAATGAACGTTACTCTTAACTTAGTAAAACATTGTAAGATTGAAATGTTAATCGTAATGTTCTATATGTGTGTGTTACTAATACTCAAGGCCATCAGTCTTCAGAACAGCTACCACGGAACAAAACCGTGTTAATGTGTCATCTATTGAGGATCAAAGTTTAATCGTAATATAAAAACGTCGCCATGTTTTTAAACTAAATACGAAATAAAAACAAAGCGATTAAAAAGCGGCCGAGGACAAGCCCCTTAATTGCGGCAACAGAAATCGGCTATCGCAGCTCATGATATCAGCCTGGATATACATACAGACGGATAGGCAAATATTGGATACTTAGTAATAGGTTTGCGTGTTTACCATTTGAGTACGGAACTCGAATATAGTATATGTGTATAGGTGCATATACATATTTCAGGCAATACAGAATATATACAGCCTACGCAAAGAAATAAACGTTAGTTTTACATTCACATTTATTATTAACTACCTGTGGCTCGTGAGCCACAGGTAGTTAATTTAAACAGCAAAACCGTGGTTTTACATAAGTTGCGAACGGTTATTTGTTATCATTCGGGATGAAACATTTTATTTTTATGTAATATTATAATTTACGTATGTCTGTAACAAATTTCACCCAAATCTGTGCAAATATCGGGTGTAAGAATAAAATACATTATTTTCCTTTAATAAGCTTTCACGCTTATAACATTAGTAGAATTAATATATCAAAACTAAATTCTACAAAAATATACTCTAACATATAAAACAGTGGACATTATGATACACGTATCTGGACTTATTCTACGTTAAAAGTTGAGAATATCGTGATATTTGTAGAAATGGGCATGTTCTCTAATAAAATACCGGTAAGGAACCGGTTCACAAACGACTATACACAGTCTACAGACTGACCTGATAGATCTATTTCATGAAGTGTTTACCAAACGTCAAAGGAGACCATTCGGTAAAACTTGCGTCATTTCGGATACTTACATTCCGTCAAACAAAACCATTATTGCGTAAAATCGATTTTTTATTCAGTGACGAAATAAGTGAGAACGATTGTGTTGATCTCATCGATGTGTTTCTTCCTCAATTTAGTATCGATTTGCTTTTGTCACACAAATAGATTACAACATGGTTGCCGTGTACAGCTTAGACTTTTACCACAGCTTCAATG
This sequence comes from Eumaeus atala, assembly GCA_017140195.1. Taxonomy (NCBI): domain Eukaryota; kingdom Metazoa; phylum Arthropoda; class Insecta; order Lepidoptera; family Lycaenidae; genus Eumaeus; species Eumaeus atala. The sequence continues at coordinate 122,819 of JAFELO010002621.1, forward strand.
TGAAAGGGATGTCAAGATGTCAACATATATTTCAATAGAGTAAGACCTGCTTTGCTATGCCTTCGCTATGATTTTTATTTCATATTCTACATTTCATTAAAATATGAATTAGGTACATACAATCATTATTATAAGTAAGTACAAGTAAGAAGTGGTTCACAAAATCTAAAAGTACACACCTCATATTCTTATTATCTGGGCTTTATACAATCTTTAGTCTGTAGCAATTCCAAGTAGGTTAGGTTGGTTTTTACATGTACTACATATATATTTATATATGATTATATACTTTAATTACGTTATGGTCATATATTTAAAATTTCCCTAACATTGCATTAGATAATCTAGCAATTTAACATACCATGAGTACATAAATTAGTAAGTAGAATTTAGAAAATTTAGAAAGGATTTATTGAGGAACAAAGAAATAATAATGGTTTATAATGTGTATAGTATAATACGTGTAAAGTATAATATAGAACTCATCCATTACATTTGTATACTTTTTAATATGTTAGAATAAGTAATATAAATCTCATCATCATCATCAAATCTCGAAAAACATACGCAGTGGAAATTTTATATTTCCTATTTACGTACAGGAAGTGGAGCTAGTTATTTATCGCTGCCAGAAACCAAGAAATAATTAATTAATGTAGTCGCCAATCACCAACGCGCCACCTCACCGCCTTCTCCTTAGACATTGCACTAAGTACTTAATACATGAGTCATTGATTAAATGACCTTTGCACGTTTCATTGTCTTGCAACAACAAAGTCAGTCGACAAAGTGATTGATTAGTGCTCAAATCATTATATGTTACAAGCAATAAAATAGGAAGTTGTGTGATTGAAACCATACACAAAACAGTTAAGAAGAAACACTTAGGATATAAACACGTTGGTAGAATATACATAAATACTGCGCTTAGCGTTAATGTAATGCCTTGAGTGAATATTTTTATTATGAGCAAATATAGAGAGTAAGCAAATTAACGCTGTGCTACGTTATTAACATCTGCCGAGAATAAAACTACTATCGATCTACATTTTTTTTCTTTAATGTTAAAACAAAATACACAATCATTATTAGGGCCAAGCTACGCCAGCGCGCATTGATTTTGTTTTACAATGACATCATGTTGTCAGGGTAGCTGAAGCCCAGTAATATACTATTAGATGACCGTCAATTGCTGGGAGGAATGCATTAATTTATTGCACAGTTTAATCATTCTAAACGGCACTTTAGTGCGACAAAAGTTCCTAAGGTGAATTGGAATTTTTTGAACATTTACGTGAAAATCAAAAGGGATTTTAATAGCGTTTGTTCCCTAAACGAGCAATAGAGCTTTTTGGAGACCAGCGCCCACTAATATACTCTTATGCAGATGCGTTGCTCTCCTTCAACACAAAAATGCATACAGCAATAAACGGGAAACCACAGTCATCTCTTTTTAGACATAGTAATGTTTGTAAACAATGCCGCAAAAATTGTGTTATTAATCATCATAATCTTATCAGAACAAAAAAAGTCTACGGTGAAAGCTTATTAAAGTACTAGTGTTCCATCCGCGCTTCGCCTGTGAATAATACCTAAAGTACTAGTGTTCCATCCGCGCTTCGCCTGTGAATAATACCTAAAGTACTAGTGTTCGAATAATACCTAAAGTACTAGTGTTCCATCCGCGCTTCGCCTGTGAATAATACCTAAAGTACTAGTGTTCCATCCGCGCTTCGCCTGTGAATAATACCTAAAACTTTCATCAAGAATCCCTCCACCATGGGCGGAAGCCACATGATGAATCGATCACACCTTTGGCTGGTTTCATAATATGCATAGATTGTGCAAATGTATAACTAAACATTAAGATGCACAATTCATTGCGCTGACATGTGGTTATAAGAAGAATGTCAAGGATAATGGCGGCTAATATAATCCCAGAGAATGCGTTCGAAAGTAATTGGGCGTACTGTATAAACTTCTTCAAGTTTAATGATGTTAAGATTATTAACTATTCCAATGGCATATTTCATTATTGATGTTAATAATATTAATGCTTAACATAATTTTTAACACATCAGATTAATGATGTTAATAATTAATATTCTTAACATCATTAATCATAGAATGACATCTGATTAAAACAGCGTTAGATAGATAAGTCGTTATTGGGTCGACTGCGATGGTTTAAAGTCTCTGCTTTAAATTGCTTATAGGTTATAAGCAACTTAAATGACAATTAGAAGTGATTAGAAATTTGAAGCATTTATGTGACAGAGAAAGATAGGAGTTCAACATAATAATTAGAAAAAAAAGTAAAGTAAGAAATGGAATTCAGTAATTCTTCTTAAGGTTTGAGGTCTCACTTTAAGCAGGTATACTGTAAATCATTGGTGTAGTTTCTTAATTTGACAAGTTGTCAACGTTTTTTTTATAATGATATTAGAACTCTGTTCTTTTTTGTGTGTGGCATTATGTTAGTTATGTAATGCAATAGTTTTTGTTGATCCACAAACTATTGTTCATTTATTTATAATTCAATAGTTTGGATATTATCATAGATATTGTTTTGAAGTTTCAACAATTGTAGTCGAACTAAGTCAACATACCATTACAAGTTTTAACAAAACAAGGAAACATCTTGATGTTACCCCTTGGGGTACACATGACTTGGTAATTAAATATTTACAATGTGTCGTTTGGTAATCAGGCCAGTCTTTAAAACCAGTTTTGTGACACAATGTGGAGATACTTATTTAAATAAATGAAAAATATCAATCAATCAATAATTTTTTTATAGTGTAAAGGGGGCAACGACGAACAAGCCTTTCGATGGCTAGTAAAGATATCGATGTATCCCCTCTAATGTGGTAATACACATAAACCGCACAAAACGCGACAGCATAGCTGTATAGCAGTGTGTTGTCACTTTAGGGCGGTATCACGGAGAGTGTCTTCCCAATTCGGTTCCAGTACCGCATATTGCGCACACGCACCTCTTACTAAAAGTGGTGTTACGCCCACTGTTAAATTACTTTATATTTAATTTATATTTTAGCCGTGATTTGTAACCAACCTTGGAGGTGTGAAAAAGTCAGTTTCGTGGTGTCATGTCTGGGTACATTATAATTTATAATATTTCCGTGCACTCGATGCAAGAATCACAATCCATGAAGTTAAATTGCGTTGTTGCTTTTTTTCTCGTCAGATAATAATAATCTGATCTTCTAATAATAATGAGAGGGTTCCATTCTGAAGTGCAGACATATCTATGAATGTTTCCAAAGTAACAATCGTTTTTGAATGTGTTAATTTGTTAACTGTTTATCCTCTCATGCCTAGTGGTAAGCGTGCTCAACCACAGCGATGAGGTGCTCAAGTCGAGTCCCGGGTCGGACCAAAGTGTTGGGCTTTTTAAATTTCTAACAGCCCGAAATCAGGAAGCTGGCGGTGTTACACCCCCATGCCTTTATTGGCATGGCATTATTATTATTATTATTATTATTATTATTAATATTATTATTATTATCCTCTACATATTTCGGTTAAAATAAAAAAATATGATATCGTTTTCTGAGTCTTATTGCTTACACAAACTGCGTAATTAAGTTGTAACGGTTGAAAAATAGACAAGAGAATAGTATTGTTCTTAATAATATCTCTCTAATTAAGATATATCAGTACTAAACCAGTAAGTGGACCGCGGACTGAAAAAGTATGGGAAACCCTGGTACAAATAACGAACATACCCCGCGGTTTCACTCACGTAACTCTGGTAGCCGTCCTCAATAAATGGACTATTCAACACAAAATTATTTTTCAATTCGGACCAGTGGTTGCTGAGATTAGCGAGACCAAACAAACTCTTCAGATTTTGAAGTTATACTTCTTTTGGCGCGTTAGGGAAAAATGATAAGGTTAATTTTTATAATGCCGCGCGCACTCCGCCTTAAAAAACCGATACCCTGGGGTTAGCTATAGCCAACATTTTTTGTGTTTCAAAAAAATTACCATAATGCGTGTGTGATCATAACTTTCAATGCATAAGTTTTTTCTATTGTTGGTGTCATTTTTTCTATTGTTGGTGTCGTTTCCTCTATTGTTAATGTCGTTTTTTCTATATCCATGGAATAAGTCGAAAGGTAAAATTTTTAAAAGATTTTTATCTTGTTACGCCCAAGAAGTATAACTTCTAACGTGCGGACATAATAAATACATACACACTTTTTTATTATTTTATCTATAGGTATCGTTTGATAAGGTAGTTCGAGTTTTATGTGTTTTTAAACATGTAAGTACTTATACACAAAATATTAATACCTACACATATTTTACGTAAACGTACTAGTACTTACCTAAAACTATTTATTGTTTGACGATCAACGGAAGCTACCGTTTATATTATATTGCATCAGATTAACATTATAGTATATCACTTTAGTCAATCTCAGTCCGTGATTAATTTGAACAATACATCACACAATACATATTGAAACAGGGTGTCAGAGGGCGGGTCTTTGAACTTTTACTGTTCACTTAAATGATTCTGTTGACATTTTCATTGTCTTAACAAGGTTTATCGACTCATGTTCTAATTCAGTTTATTTGTATAAAGTGTTATAGCGAATAAAATAATATACAAGCATCTGCCCGCCGTTTCATCCGCGTAAGTCTGGTCGTATTAGTCGTAACGTCATGGTATATGGCCTATAGGCTTCCTCGACAAGTGGACGATTCAACACAAAAATATATTTCAATTCGGGCCAGATCTTTCTGAGATTATCGCGTTCAAATAAACGAATAAAGTCTTCAGCTTTATATTATCCGTATAGATATCTGGTATGTTAACATGAACTGGGATTCAATGTTTTTCTTTGTGACTTAGGGCTAGTGTTCCTTGACTACTTTCAGTCGTAGTCCAAAGTTAGATAAGATAAGATTCCTTATAAATCATCCGTCAGAAAATAAAAGAACAATATGTATTATGCGTAGAAAAAGCTCGTAGAAGAAGATCTAGTATGCTTACTAATTACCACGCTGTGGTTTCCGCCCCCAAGAGCATTTTCTCTCCCTCGTGATCCAGCCTACATTAATAGACAGATGGTGATTTTTTAAATGTTTTACTTTTTGTTAGTGAACTTACTTTCACTTTTGGATGGTGGTTGTTTTCTGATGTGTGTTGACTGTTGAGACATGAATTGTGTGAATATTGATTGTGATTAATTTATAACACCATTGCCTTGGCCTTATAATATGATTCCTAGAACATCCAGTGCAGGCTCACAGTTTTGTCTCATAAAAATTGAATAATTTAGTTACTACCAATGTAATAATTGATTTGAGTGACTAATAGAATAAGCGTGAGTGTATCAACTATGAGTTTTTTTAAAAATCGTCCCACTACATCAACATTTTAGGAAGTTAAGTGGAGTTCAGTAGATTTATGTTTTTAAATTTAAGAGGTTGAACGTTGTTATTGAAGCACGTCGAGTTGAGAGTCGTCGACCCGGGAAAAACAAGGCTTGACCTTGAAATTAACCGGAAATCGGACCTTACAGAGCGTTCGGCATCCATAAGTTTTGGTAAGTGTTACCTCTTAACCAATAATTATGGATGCTGAACGCACATGTATAATAGTGCCATGCTGCATTGCAACGTAATTGGGCCGGCACGACCGGAGAGGTACTTCTCGCTCACATGATACCGGCGTCTACCAAAAACCGGCGGTAAAAAGACATCTTCGGTGTCGCGTTTCGTGCGATTTGTGAGTAGCCTGTGGCCCATTTGGGGGAGTTAATGGGCACTGCATCGGCATAGTAATTATGCAGAAGTTCATAGGCGCCTGTCGTCGTTAAAAGACTCCGTTGCGCCCCCCTGTACTACAAAAAAATTATGTATATTTCTTTGACTTTGTTGCATTTTTTTTATAATTTGTTCCTATGCCATTGATCAGATCTCAAGATAGACTGGTTATAAATTATTTGCAGTTGCGTGTGTCCAAAATTTCGAAGAAATATTGCAGCACACGTAGGAACGTAGAGGCCGCAACTTCCTAGTTCGTACAATTCTTTTTTTTTCAACATGGAGCGAATAAAAAAAATACTTACATATTTTTTCAGAGGAAATGAGCGCTAGATATCGTAATTTTTACGAAGGTAATATAACATTAGGTACATATAATTTGCCAGCAGTCAAAATTCACACAAATTTCAATTATGTAGTAATAGAGTCACTGCTGTCGTTCGGCGAGTAAAATTTTTTACTATATGAGTCATGTAGTATTTATTATTACATGGTAATTGATATTACGCGTGTTTGAGGGCTCCTTCAACAATAATACACTCACAAGTTACACCACAAACGCTATAGTAAAGACTTTTTGAAACAACACGAGGAAGCTGCAAAACATTGTTGGGGAGTTCCCATCAACTGGCATCCGTACCTGTCATTGGACTAGATCCAGAATTAGTGTTTGCATCATCTTCATTTGCATTATAATGACGAAGTGCCAACCTACAATGTACAACATTCGTTTTTCCAATATTGCTTAACATTTTTCTCATGAAACCGAAAAGAAAAGTGAAGTATAAAGAATTTATGATTATTTATTTATGAGACTTGTTGTTTTGTTGACCGTTTAATTTGTTGTATGTTTCGCCGGTTCCTCTCAGGTCTTGGCTAGGGTTGAACCGGTGATAGGTTTAGTTGGATGACAAGCAATACGTAATTTTTATAATTACATTTTTTAGAATACAAAAAAGAAATTAGTTTCAATTTCATATGAAACCAATATTAGGTACTCGATGCAATTGCATTATAGCCAATAAAGTACGTGTTTGTAGTACCCGGTTAAGCGTATGTTAAAATTTTAAAATAGAAAGAAATGATCACACGGATACCGCGCAATTTTTTTTTGTGACAACAAAAACTAATACTATTTGTGCATTCTCAAGTGGATATGATAGTATAAACTTGTAAACTTTCTTGACAATAAACAATTAACTCATCTAGAAGTCTAAACTGTTAGCATTAAATTATTTGTTTATATATAAGTAAAAACAATAAAGTTTACCTTCTGGCGTGACTTCGCGTAGGATGATTTTCGCTTCTGTCTCTTGTACAGGCATTATCACTTATTTAGCCCACAATCGAAGAAAAATAACAATCAATTTTATAAAAATATCGGACAAGCCAAAGCAATAACCGGATCGCAGCACGCACTAGGAGGTAACAGGTCCGTTTGAACACGGGTCAGCGGCGACTGCGGAGCGGCTCGTTCACGACAGCTGCTATTTACTGTGTAACGCGCATGTACCGTTGCCGTACGCCCTACTAGCTAGTACTTACTACACGTCACTCGCAACGTGCTTACCCTACGGACACGATCTAGTTGCTCCACGCTTTTATTGATATGATAGTTTTACTATAAGCCAACAATTCATTGCTATAAATGGATTGAAGCCGTCACGGTGCCATGCGTATATACATGTGTACGCCACTTTTCTTTTTTGTGGAAATGTGTGAAATGAAAAACATGACTTGAAATGCCATAAACTTTCATGTGCTATTTACGGATAAAAAACTTTTACCTTCATGCCAAGTGGTGAATTAATTGACGCCAATACGTGTCAGCCGCTGAATATTATTTATCACTTTCAGTTTTATGGAGAAAGATTTTCACAACTTTTTTTGGGATGAATTTAGAAAACATGAACAGTCCGAAACAGGGGATGAAATGTAATAACTATCTTTCACTTTTAAGCAAATTATTAATAAGTTGTAACGTCGTACGTCGTATGTGTAAGCCGCTGAATAATTTTTAATGATTTTCAGTTCTTTCTTGTAGAAATAAAAAAGTGTCGATGACACCAACGCCGCCGCATATTCCGGAGAGAACTAAACAGAACATTATCGCGCATGCTTCAAACTACACAATTGACATAACATCTGAAAACTATGAACTATCAGATTGTTAGCTGTCGGTAATTAAGTTCTTTTGAGAATAATGGAAGTGTTGCTGTCAGTTCAAATGGCGGTTTATGTGATCAGCAGTCCATGAGATTTATGTCAATGTTTGTGTCCAGATGGATCATTGTCTCGCTGCCCCTTGCTTTGTTGAACGTTGCTTTAATTATTCGCCATGACCTCTGTTACAATTTCATTCGAATTGTAAGTATTTGTGTTTTGATTTTATTGGTCCAATACTGTCGATTGTGCGTTGAGTATACTGATATGATTTACTGACTGATAATCAGTTAGTCTGATGATAATACTCCCTCAAAAAATGCAAAATATCAGTGTGATTGTTAGGTCTTTTATCTTTTATATATTATAGTAGGATAAACGACCAGTCGTGAGCTTTTTGATTTTGAACATCCTTGTTATGCAGATGTATCGCCCTCCTTTGATCCTCCCTAATAAGAAGACTTAATGAATTCCTATTTTAAGAAAAAGCCCCAAAGGAAGTGGACATGGCAGATCCCCGATAGGCTTTCGAGACGAGCGGGTCAGAAAGGGCCAATCCAATTGCATCGAGGAGTGTGACAGAGGGATGTTATTTCCCCGAAACTGTTCTCTAATGCTTCGGAGGATGTCTTTAAGACTTTAAACTGGGCAGAATGCGGCATAAATATTAACGGCGAGTACCTCTCACTTCTTCGTTTCGCAGACGATATCATTGTGTTTGCCGAATCGTTAGAGATCTTGCAGAAAATGTTACACAGCCTAAATTAATCCTCCCGACGTATTGGCCTTAGGATGAACTTGGACAAGACAAAGGCCATGTTCAACGAACACGTTCTCCCTAGGCCGGTCAACGTCGATGGTGCTATTCTCGAAGTCGTAGACGAATACAGCGGGCTATTGAACGTGCTATGTTGGGTGTTTCTTTATCCGTTAGGATTCACAACGAGGTCATAAGGCAGAGGTTCCTGTATCACGCGAAGTATAAGCTCACTGAAGTGGCAATGGGCTGGTCACACACTCAGAAGATCAGATGGCATATGGGCCAGTAAGGTCCTGGGAGTGAAGGCGGCGTTTAGGGAAACGAAGTGTTGGTCGACCGTTCACCAGGCGGGAAGAGGATCTCCGTGCAGTAGCCGATCCGGGATGGATGCGAGTAGTAGTAGATCGGTCGTCTTGGCGTTCACTGAAAGAGGCCTATGTCCAGCAGTGGACCGATAAGGGCTGATAATGATGATGATGTCCCAACATGTTGGTGAGGTACAATGCCGCGTGTGGTAGTTGCAATGCAGCGATCGATGTTCATATTGACAGCTAAATGTTGGTCACGAAGAAAGCTCACGACAATCATAATGCGATGCAATTGGCAGCTGCGCCGGAGCAAACTACGTCCGTCATTTGGACCATATTTTACGATTACTGGTCTATTACGCGTGTGATTTTGTATACATTTGAGGTGTGCTGGAACACGCAGCACGTCGACAACTCGGGTCTTCTTAAGTAGACGACGACTCTTCCCGAACCGTTACCCTACAACCCGTCCTAAAGCTGCAGGATTTGTTTTCGATCTGAAGAGACCGAAAACAAGGCGAAGGCCTTGTACCTGTCGAGTGGGGCTGCTTGTCCGCCTCTCTTAGCCCGCTGCCTGTTCCTTGACTCGCAAAACAATCGGCAGCATTCCAGGCCTCCTCGCTACCTGGCATGGCATATATAAATATACACTGACGATTCGCTTCAACAACAAACAAAACACTTAAGTTTTTTGAACTAGTGTTCACTTTTTCACAGTTTCGAAGTTATGATTCTTCATAGAGTGTCGGTGAGAAGTTGTCGTTTAAAAATATGCAACAAAATTTTTACTCACAAAGAAGACTTAAAAAAGTGTGCGTATACCTATTAACACGAGCTGGAAATTTTACTTCTCAGACGTAACAAGGGAACTACTAAAATGTTGACTATAGCTAACTTCAGAGTGGGTATTTTTCGCGACGCGCGCGCTTCTTTAAAAATTACACATAATTTTGTTTTAACGCGCCAAAAGAAGTATAACTTCGAAAGTCCAAGTCGTTCGATAGAACAGAAAACGTTCCAACAGTTCTATTTATTTCACCACGCATGGCGTCATCATTGTGACGATTGGTCGGGAACATCTCCGGCCATGTTCCCGACCAATCATACTCAAAAAAAAACATATTTCTGTTGGATTGTAGATTTCACGCGGAAGAAACCGCGGGGCACAGCTGATAAAATATATGTTTGTTACCTGCCACAACGCAGCAAATAAAACTATCTACATACTGTAGCCATATGATGTACTTTTATTTATTATAACACTAGCTTTACGCCCGTGCTGCGCTCGCATTATAAAACCATTTTATAGACTGCGCTACACAATAGTGCCGAGCCACTTAGGACAGCCGAGGACGGTTCAGTACGTACTTTATATGAATACACAAAATACGCAAGAGGTAGGCCATTTTGTAAGTTCTTGTTTAGCCACAAGAATTACAAATGTTACATATTACTTGCACAATCAGTACTTTTTCTGTAGAGCAGAGGAAATGCTTTTTTTTTTTGGTAAGTAGTGGTACCATAGAGTGCTGTTGCTGACCGCAGAATCCGGGACATCTCTCTCGATGGCACCCACAGAGCTTTTAGGAGGTTCTCGGCTGGACTGAAATAGAATTAGATTAGCTATGTATACCCAGAAGGGAAGCAGGAAATTGTGTAAGTGGCTCGATATTGTGTAAGTGGCTCGATATTGTGTAAGTGGCTCGATATTCAGCACTGACTGTGACGACGCTGATGATGATTTTGACGTTTTTCTTATAGAATAGGGGTGCAAACGAGAAATCAGAGCAACTGTTACGACTACCGACGCCCACAAACATCCACAAGCATTGTCTGCCCAATGCACTCACACTCCGCACGAAACGCGTCTCTGAAGGTGTCAATTTACGGCAGTATTATGTGAGCGAGAGGTACCTCGCCGGTCGTACCGGCCCAATTCCGCTGCAATGCAGCAGCAATCCGTTGCTAAAAATGAACCTAGCTCGGACTGACCAATTGCTTGTCCGAAGCTTTTTGATGAAAATTTAAAGATTACATACATTCCTGCCATCTATCCTTAGCACTCAAAACTACTTGAATTCCATTTCACATACGTAGTTCGCGTGGAGTCGTAAAGATCTAGCTTCTCTTGCAAATAGTTATCTTCGTTGCGAGATGGCCTTAATATAGAACTCAATTTTAGAATTATTTTAGTAAAAGGTATTGCCACGTTGCACGACCGTGGGGGTACCTCTTGCTCATATGATATCGCCGTAATGTGACAGCTATACTCCCGCGTTTTGTGCGGTTCGTGTGTAGCCGGTGGTCCATTGAAAGGGGCGAGGAAAGGAGCGCAGCTCATTTGCATGACAATTTATTATTACATGCGGACTTACTTACAACGTTAGCCTAGCTAAGCACCGTAAGGTCTTATGTTACAGGTACTAGACAGCAGAAGTATACTTAATTTCATATAATATTTATTAAATTTTAGAATTTTTATATATTTAAGATTTTTACTGTACAGCTTGGGGAAATTCCAAGCCTTTCAAAGACTTTGTCATAACTATTATTGGAAACATGCAGTTTTAACTCAGACATAACAACAACCTAAATAAGAACAAATTAAATGTAAAGTCATTAAATATAGTTTTTTAAGTATCTCCGTGGTGCATAGTAGCGGGGTGCCACCTGGCTGTTCGCTCTTTCCTCGGTTTGTATAAGTCATTGTAATCTTGTCATGTCTACGCTTTGAGTGGGTAGGGAAATTGGAATTATTTCCTACTTCTCCTATTTTCTTCTGATTAAGTTAGTTGCGGGTCACAAGACAGTTTTAACTTTTTCTCTCGGGTTCCCCTGCGATCACATCAATTGGTTCATAGCGGATGCCGTTGTCGATCCTGATGACACAATAGTAGCAGTGGTGGAAGCATCCATGACCTAGGCGGGATTTCAATTTCAACGTTTCAACAACGGATATCTGGCCTAACACGCGCTAACTATGCACTAACCGCCACGTTACCAACTGACCCAGCCGGTAGTCAAATTATAAACAATTATGTAATGATGTGTGCAGGCCAGTCAAAAGCACATGGAACGTTTACTGTTTTAGTATAAATTGCAAGAAGTATGTATATAAAAGGCAAAAGGTTCAGTAGAAAGGCACCCTCCGTAAGAATCAAGTTACTCCTAGGCCACCTCCGGTCTATATTGTTATGACAAAAACACTAGGGCACAGTGAAAGAAGAAAACATCAAAAATGTTACAATTAAAGTGATGTATCTATGTTATTTCGCGCATGGTCCCTTTACAGATTTGAAGCTAGTATTAAAAATAATCACATGTTAACACATTAATTATATCCTTCGGGTACTTTTAATAACTTGTCACATTACGACATTTGACAACTCAGTCCTGGGTGGACTGAGAAAGACTGCTATAGATTCACGAACAAACAAGGTAAAGCTTCTGAAACGTAGGTTTTGCTAAATATCTAAATGACATCGGGAAACCACAACGTGGACCAGGTACATATTTAATAAATCTATTTAAAAAATAACTACTTAATACATCAATATTTAAAAAATTATTTGAAAAGACTTAACTCTGGTTAATACTTAAGTGATAACATCGTTTAATTCCTATATCCTTCAGATTGTTGCTTCGCAGACACACATAATTGCAACATTTTGTTCACTATATTACAAACATATCGACGCCCAATCTTTTCTACATACGACACGATTCTGTTAAGCAATATAAAAAATGAAGTCTACAATTCGCTTTGCATACACTAAACTATTGATATGCATAGCACTTATCATGACATTAACTAATACTTCTGTGCAACATTGTGATTTAAATGTTAGTTTTCAAGTTAATGGTTATGCAGATGTGTAATCCTTCGTCCCCAATGGAATATTGGCAACGGGCTACTCTCAAGTCACCAGAAACGCGATATCTCAGCCAATACTTTGAAGGCGGTAGTATGCACGTGAAATGTACCATCCCAGATCGTACCAGCCTTGTTATGGTGCAATGTAGCATCGTACTGTCTTAGGCAATGTATTTTCAAAATTACATAACGGAATCGAAGAGATTACCTATTCATCATCTTCGTCGGTATCCGTCATATCCTTTCGATACTGGAAATAGACTTATTTTATTGAATGCTAAGACAGTTGTTTATAATTATTAATAAATGACTCTAAGCCTAGTGGTAACATTTCATGAATATAGATTATATAGATCAAGCTCTGCTCGAACTTAAAGTCTAGATTGAATAGCTCACAGGCGTGTGTAGAAGACAAGAAGTGACATGTGCCATGAGATACCGAACTTTGTAAGTTAGCGCAGAATTTTTAATTTCCACTCTCAAGAATCACTCGATAAGTGAAAGTATAGTGCGAGTGATTTGAAGCATGTGTAGCTGAGTTTTTGAATTCTGTAACTTAACTTAAACAGATCTGTAATTAGTAAATTAACGTGATTACTAAATTTACAGACTCTACTCATTATTATATTGTTCAACTGAAGTGTCGGTGAGTGAATTCAAAACAACACGATTTTTAAAGGGCAGGTTTTTGTTTTTGGTAACAATTTTCTGTCTGTCTGTTGTTCTGTTGGTGGAGGCTAATATCTGGAACGTGTGCCCGATTTTGATGGAACTTCCACTAAAAGATAGAGGAGGATATGAGACAGGATGTATGTTAAACTTTATTACTAAACTAGCGGACTAGCAATGACGCACCGATTATTCTCAGACAAAGCCGGGGCGTATAGCTAGTTATAGTTATTAATAAATGTATATGAACGATATAGTCCTTGACGAAAGGATGTCATAAATAATAATTTACATTTAAAACTAAATATTTTCTGTGGCAACATTTTTAGCATATCGTCTAAAAATCCTTGAAGCGATCCTAAATCTGCGCTTGTATGGCGCAAGCTTTCAAAATCGCTACAATTTATCTCTAATATTCTGACGTGCGCAGGTATTATGTCTTCATGCACACAATCAACAAGCATCCTCAAAATGTTGCGTGTTGCGTCCATACTTAGTGCTTACGCGCAAGCCTACGCATGTCGCATGCACGATCCTTACATACCTGCCTTGTCTCCTCCACTTTCATAACTCTCTTCATACAAATACGCCGGTTGCGAAGACTCCGAACACCACCTTCGGACAGTACCCGACCAATTTGAAAAAAAAACTCTTCGGCTCTATTATATAAGTATACCTAACAGTTCCTATTTAATGACAAAGAAGCATAACCGTAGCCATCAGGTGACTATCAGATTCAAATGGATAATGACTACAAGCTCGCCTTCCTTCACCCAAAACCCCCAACGGACCACGAGCCACTCACAAACTGCACGAAATTTGATAGCATTCGGAGATGACTATACTGGTGGTGATACTACCTCCTACTCAATTAGAGAGATACTAGCGATCCTCTCTGGCTCCGCCCGTCAATAACAATACCAAAAACTTTCTCGGGAATCGTACTATCTATTTGTGAAATCAGCATCTGTTCAGAAGATTTTAAGAAAATCGATGACATACAGACTTGCTTTTGCGGAATTTCATTTGATAACATCTACAGATTGATATCGTTAACTTTGACAATGTCTAGAAGTGGCGGTAAGTATAAAGGAAGAACAGGTTAATGTGAGCGGTTGTGTTGCCAATTTTGTACTGCCTTGAATTTTATCATCTAACATTATATAACGATGTTTGTTTTATTGCAAAAGTTATTTGTTGCAAAAGTGTTTACAATTTCCACGGGTCAGAGGAATGAGAAGCGGAGAGCACTCGCAGTTGTGTGTCAAGAACAGTAAGTTAATGTTATACAGTCGCCAACGGTTCAACTGAGAGCCCAAAAAGAGATACGACCGCCAGCAGGTCGACTTTTATCCAAATGAGTTGAGCCCCAAAATAGGGCATAAGTGACCTTTGGTGTGCGTGTTTTCATACTACTTTATCACGTATTCGCTCTTTTTGGCTTAACACTTTTATCAGCCTGATATTTTACATAACAGTTATTGATACTAAATTGCAAATGAATAATTGATATGATACGTACAAATGAATACATATTTAAGTTTAATAAAACAAGAAACTTGTAGGCTGTTTTTTTTATAGCGAGCTTATGTGCAGTGTAAGCCTTTTGGTGATTCTCGTGATCCTAAATATAACCGAAGGTTATGCAAATGCGTTGCCTCATTGTTCCATCCCCCTAATGGACCACTGGAAACTGTGCGTCCACAAACAAAAGCAAACAAAATTTGTTAGTTTACGCTGGTCATGTTTTTTTTGGGACCTGAACTTAGGGCGTGGGAAGCGAAGAGAAGCCCAATACAGCTTCATCGGATTGCTATGAGGGCTCGTCTGGCGACGAGACTAGGATTAGGGTCGTAAAGGGGTCCGAATCATCCCGAGATGAGAGAGATGCATCCAATCCGGTAGTGTAGTGTGGAGACAATCCAGCAATAGATATAGCTGCACAGTCGTTACCGGTTACCCAAATATCAGGTGATCATTATTCAACTTGATTGATTGTAAACGCCTAGGTACTATTTTTGAAAACTTTTACGTAATATACAATATATATATATATATATATATATATAGGAAATAGGTAATGTATAGTTATGGAGATATTTATGTCTAATCTTTCAAGCTGAAATGACCAGACATTAAGTACCTACATTTATTTATAGCATAGACGGACAAATCGGAACCATTTGCTCCGAACTAACTCGGAGCGATGCTCATTATTGTCCGCACAAACAGATGCGTTGCCTCCTAATCCCACCTAATATGGCGAAACCACAAACCACACGAAAAGCACAAAAATGTATTCCAAGGCGGTGTCATGCGCGCAAGAGCTACCTTCCCCGGTAGTGCTGGACACTACATGTTTCAGCTAGAATGTAGCGTGACACTAAGTCTTTATTAATGCAATAAAAAGCAAAAGCTTCGGATCATAGATGATTATGGAGACGAAAGGTCACCTCTAGGCTACACTAGGAGCCGAAGGGAGATATGTACTCTGTAGTAAGTAAAATATCGCAAATCCCACGCGTTTGTGCGTGATTTAATTAACAGGGACTTCTCAGACGAGACAGATACTCGCAAAGTCCGAATTCTGATGATGGAGCTGGAAGGTGGGTATGGAAACTACTTACTGAAATACCGTAATCTCATCGCACATGGTCTAGTTTAATTTGTCTTGCCAATGGCTTTAGGCCAAATTGATATCCAGCATCTGATAAGATCGTAGATGGCTATGGGAATTCAGTTATAAAATATCACAATCTCAAAGTGTTTGCGCTTATTTTGTTTGTATTAACAAAAACATTGGAACTTTGATACTAAAGTTCTTAGAGAAGGATGAGCAGAAATACTGCGTCATCGTCTCGTTGACTTTATACCATATCGATTAGTCTTGACCAGCACTCTGGTCTCTAAAGATAAAGATGGGGAAACAAATATGTATGTATGTTTTTAATAACAAGCTTTCAATGAAATTAACTAACTAAAAACTTAAAAATGATTGTTTTGTTACATTCTAAGACATATAGCAGCATATCACAGTTTAGAAAAAGGGGAAAACGAAACTGTGTAACAACACATATTTATCCTTTCAGGAATACAACAACACCTACATTTATTTTTAACTTTTTAGTTAATTTTTTTTAATTAATAAAATCTTTAATAATTTTATTCAAATTTATTACAATTACACCAGGAAGATAACTAAAGAAAATACATGAGAAGCACAACGTGTAGGTGTTGTAAAGTTTGAAGCGGCAAATGAACCGACAAGACAGACAAGACCAACAAGACAGACGGACGAGACAGACAAGACCAACAAGACAGACAAGTTACTAGTACCTTATTAATAAAACAATTTTATTTGCATTAGTACAAGTTTAACGTAAAATGCAATCTCTCTCTTTTAATTTGAAACTTTCTTTAAGCTTTATGTAGCATTAGTTCGCAGAGGCGATCGTTTGCGTTGGTACGTAGGTACTGAGCTTAACAGCCCGCTACCCACACAGTTGAATTACATTACGCTGCTGTTCCCACACAGTTGTATCATTTAGTGCGTTCGTAATTTATGAGCGTGTAAAGTAACATTTGATGTTAAACAACGCCTAACATTACCTGACATATTCCTAAACGGCAATAACTTTTATCTGGTGGGAATTGTAATAGAACCATAACTTGGACAACGTATATCTTATCACGTTCTTGTTTTGTACCTTAAAATAAAAAGCATATTATTCTATTGTAACGCCCGTATATTGGTCAATCTAAAATTTAACAATAAATCTTCTAACATGAGTTGGTAAGTGTAATGTATAAAATAATTTCGCTTTGTTCGGACGGTACCACTCTAATAAGTAGTGCATGCAATAATAATACTAACTTAGTACAATATATAATATATGAATATTACCATTAACTAGGAAAGTATTTGTTTTACAATCTGTTTCAAAACTCCATAAATACCTAAGCATTACAATATAACTAGAGACGTTATGTCGCAGAAACTAAAACGAAATTTTCTTATAACGTCAACTTCCTGTTCTGAAATAATAATTAGTTTTTAAAACATATTGTATCAATAGGTACGTAATATTACATGAAAAAATATTCAGTGAATCAGTACCTACTCGTAGAATAATATGTACATTTATTTTATTGTGTACGATTATACACAATAAAATAAATTTACAATTACATCCTCTATTTAGTGCCACTCTAGGTAATGTATATATTACGTAAGTCATATTATAATTGTAATTACATAGAGATAGCAATCTACCAAAAAATATACTTTTAAAACAAAGACTAAACGATTATGTCTATTTTATGAAATATGGATGTCAATAGCTACATCAAGCCCGGGATTCTCACGTGTTAAACATTATAAAATATTCGTACACGATATTATGCTGTAACATCCCACTACACACACTAAACATACTAATGTTAAAAACACGAAAGTTTGTAAGTGTGGGTACATCCATCCACACTTTTTGTTCCTCTTTCACGTAAACACAAGTGAATGGATTTTAATTGCAATGATAAGTTTTGCACGTGGTTTGTAGTACACACGGATAAAGTTGAAGGTCAATCGGCGACTATGGTACCTCATCATAGTACCTATGTATTGAAACGTGTGCGAAAAAATATTCATCTTTAAGCAAATTAATTTTAAACAATTTAGGGGTTCGTCTGAAGAGTACCTTTCGTTCATGACGAATGTGATATTTCTTATTATTTTGTACAAATGACCAAAAGGACGCGTCGTACGTCTTGCCTCTCTTGCCCTCAGATCACTTAGAGAACAAGCTTCTTGCCCAAGTGTTATTGTACTGATGGTTATGTGTGAGGTTTTACATCGTGAAACTTCCTTTGCTTATTACAATAAAACTACTTTTACGGATTTTGTCGCGGTTTGTTTAAAAATTCAACTAGCCCGAAGGTTCGGAAGCTTTATAGCAAACATGGAGAGGGAAATTTATTTAATCAATAAGTAAGCAAAGGAACCATCGTTTGCTTACCTATTGATGAAATAAATTTGATCTAAGTAGATATTTTAATAGGCATATTATAAGAAAAAAAGCATTGTCATTTTTGTCTGGTTTAAATACAACTCTTTTAAGGAACTCGGACATAAAAGGTCAAAGCACACGGCGCGAGTACAATATAAGGGACGTGGTGTTAATTTTGTTGAAGGTCTCAGGTAACAAATTAGAGTACAAGCGTAAAACAAATTAAGGTATATAGCAAAAGCTATAGGTATATTATTTTCATGTTTTCCCTGATATTTCAGTTTTGTTTAGTAACTATTTACTGTAAGTTACTAGATAAAAATAATGTTGAATATAAAAAAACCCAAGTTATCTTTAAGTTATAAAAAAGTAATTCCTAATATTGTCGAAATTCAAACTTTTTTAAACAAATGAGTACACATACAACCACGGAAACTATTCTAAGATCAAATGAGAAAATATAGTAGGCCATGGATAAACTAGTGCTCATTATTACGTATGAAAAGTGAAGTATGTATATATATATTACAATGTATGCGCGAACAATCGCTAAACATCGAAATTTAAAGTATAATTTAATTGGTACGTCACGTATCTCAAATAAATAATTGCAATAAAAAGATTCAATTAAGTTTGTGAAGGTAGTTCATGGCCAAAATATATTAAAGTAACCTTCGATGTAAAATAAATCTACCAAAAGTATATCTGCAAGTGATCGATTTTATCAAAATCTACTAAACGGATTTTCATGCGGGTTTTGCCCAGGGATAGAGCGATACCCGAGAAAAGCTTTCGTGTATAATTTGACAGCAGTTATTCAGGGGCGAAGCCGGGTTGGATCGCTACTATAAAATAATTACTAATTAATCGTCGAAATAAAAATCATTGACTAATCAACTAATGTTTGCTGAAAGTGTTATTTATGCTTGGGTATTTTACTGCGTTGCACTGTACTGCTACGAAATTCGGGAAACCAGATCGAAAATGTACGACTCGTGAACAACCTGCACTGAACCCTTCCTCAGGAGCTTTCATCTCTATAGCCGAGGCTTCCTTTCCTGACGCGGGAAAACGTATTTACGCGCCACAACCGGCCCCGGGTGAGGTCCAGTGGAGTGTGCGGCTCGCGGCACATTACTGTGCCAAATACCTACAA
This sequence comes from Eumaeus atala, assembly GCA_017140195.1. Lineage (NCBI taxonomy): Eukaryota > Metazoa > Arthropoda > Insecta > Lepidoptera > Lycaenidae > Eumaeus > Eumaeus atala. The sequence continues at coordinate 142,557 of JAFELO010002621.1, forward strand.
AAATCTTCGCGAGTGTCATCAGTGCTGCCGAACTCACCGGCTTACAACGGTCCCGGAACTACAGCACCATCAGGGCACCTCGACGGTTGGTCGGTCTCACAAGGAACAGACACCACCTCCACAGATGGATCTGTCCCGCACCACAGGACAATCCCGTCAACTTATAAAAGGGGTACAAAGAGCAGCCATGTCGGTTCAATTGGCTTAGCCCCAGGCTACTGAGCGCCACTGCCACGACACTTGAGCTATGGTGGGGAGACGCGGCATACTCAATTGCAATGATTGTCAACTGTTTTAAAAAGTACTTTTGTTTAAATGACTGTTGTAAGAGCTCATATTTAAAATATGGTTTAGTCACACTGACATATATTCACACATTTGAAGTATATGTACATATTTAGTCGAGCGACATCTGTAAATTATCTTCAGTACCCTTGAATCTAATAGAAACTAACGTACGTGAGACGTTACACGTATCAACTTATTATCCTTTATTATGTTCGAAAATTTTATCAGTCAAATAGAACAGTTATCATTCATACAAAAAATCTGTATGGCTATGCCCCCACCCCCTCCAGTGAGCCACCGGAAATACACAAGCCGCACGAATGGACACAGTATAGCCATCGTTTTACGGTTGCATCATGGGAGCTTGAAGTCCCTCCCGGTCGCGATGTCTTCCCTTCTACTATTATTCACTACTTTTACAACAGCTTAAAGTAATTCACATACTTTTTACATATTTGATACTGACGCCCATAAACATCCGCGTAATAGTTATGCTAATGCGACAATTCACGTTGTATAATCACTTGTAAATGTATAATGTATAACGAAAAGAAAGATGAAGCGGAGTACTATGAGATATAGTGATGAGAGAAACTCCTTTTAACTCACGAACAGCTTAATTTTAAATAAATCTTCCCTATTTTATATCATAGGGAGAAAAGAGCAATTGTAGCCAATTGGTGACTACCGACGCCATTAATATCCGCATATATAGATCTGTAATGATAATGATATGTTCGTATAAAGAGAGTACTTCTTCACCATCACAAACCGTACGAAACGCTCGGACAATAGCTATCACTCTTATCTATTACTATTCTACCACTACCTCTTCCTAAAATAAAAACAGTACTTAAGATACTTATTAGAAGGTACAGGCAAAGTTGTTGTAAACACCTTGCTCGACGTTTCCAGCCGGCCGTGGTTACGAGTCAGTACATTGTAATAAGTATTTTAAGTATCGCGTTAAAACACGTTAGATAACCACAAAATGTGTAACAAACCCGAAAGTCTCAAATAATTAATGACAACAGTAATGTGTCATCTTTCTTAAAATAATATACGTTCACAAGACAAGGACGTAACAATATAAGTATCAGTCGTTTAATGTATTGAAAGCATATTGAAGTTGATGTTCGTCGTAAATGTCGACAACAAACTGTTACAGTTGATTTGTGTGAGTATTTCAATGTTATGGTAATGCTATAGCCTTGTTCGGACGGCGACAGTGCTGCGTACACTGTAGCGTGTGCGCGCGGGAACGCGCCTGCGCAGGACCAGCTTGAACGCCGTAGTGTGCTTCACGACTCTACTGCGCGTGCGCGCTTCATTGTACACTGAACGCAAGCATATTCACGGAATTATACTTCGGTAAGCTAAATTATTATTTATATATAGGTTTTACGAGAAATGACAACCGTACAAAAATGTCTTATTATTATTTAAGTATTATTATTGTCCATAAATATCCGTTTTTTTGCGCAACAGTCAATATTGTTATAATTTTTTTTTGCGCGCAAACTGGCTACTATGTTGCCCCAATGGGAGTTTATGTTTTTAAGTGTGCGTCAAAATTAGAATATTTGAATTAGTATTTATTGTATATTATTACGTATTGAATCAATATTACAATTATTATAACCTCTATGCCTACACACATTTCATGATTAAACATAAAACAAGATTATACTTCGCCGTTGTTGCTGAAAACGATAATTGATATATTAACTTAATCTTAAGATAGAAATACAATTACATACTCTTTGCATAGAAGTTCCAGAGCATAAGAAATATTATTTATTACACATACGATTACAAACAATACAAATAGGCGCTACTGTGATGCTTTGTTCTATTGTTTTGTATTGTTCTTGTCTGTCTTCTTTCCATTGTATTTGTTTGTTGTTGTAGTAAATGTTGTGAGAGCTTCTGAAAACGTCTCAGGTCAGAGATACAAAAACGTATACGTATATTATAAAGAGGTAAATTTTGTAACTTTGTTTGTAGAGGGTAATCTTTAGAAATAGTTGTCCTATTATGAAAATTATTTCATTTACAGCAAGCTATAATATACAGGATATATATATATATATATATATATATATATATATATTAGACTACATTTTATTAATTGATTCAACAAATATGATGGCCAACGATTTCGTTGCGTGCACACTCGGGCATGGGTCGGGTAGTTTAATACAATTGAATATTTCTTTTAAAAGAAAATTTTTTTTTTCAGTTCAAGGTCGTTTATTTCATATCATGGTCTGTTTTATAGTAGACACAATGATATGAGGTGCTGTTTAAAAATAAACTTATTATTATTATCATTACAACGACACGGGTATATCGCGTTTTATTTTTAATTAATTAACCGATTTCGAAAAAGAAAGAGGTTCTTGTTTCACTGTACGCACGCCATTTTTACGGTCACGGCTCTCTCGTGATCGAGAGATGTCTATCATTGAAAAATGTCATTTGGTGTTTTCTAAAGGTGCTTGTGCTAGGAGCTTATAAACAATTCCGTGGCGTATAGCAAACGGACTTCACCTGCCTGATGTGTGTCATTGCAATCTGACTGTACTACCTCCATTTTGACTGGGGTGGAAAACTGGAAGCACTTCCTACTCCTCCTATTTTTCTTCTGATTAAACTCGTTGCAGGTCCCGAGGCAGTTTGCAGCATTCCCTCGGGTTCACCTGCCTGCTGTCAATGCACTCTTACTGTACCGTCTCCACTTTGATTAGGAGGAGGAGGTAGCTTGACTTTCGAACAACTTGCCACCGCCTTTCTTCCTAATCTCCAGTTTGCTCGTACTCATTCAGATCAAAGTGTCTTTTCTTTCTTTCTAATGTGCAATTTGGTCATACTCATTCACATCGAAATGTCTTTTCTTTCATTGTTTCTTATGTACAGTTTGGTCGTACTCATTCACATCAAAATGTATTTTCTTTCTTTGTTTCTAATGTAGTTTGGTCGTACTCATTCACATCGAAATTTATTTTCTTTCTTTCTAATGTGCAGTTTGGTCATACTCATTAAATTCGGCCGAGCAATCACATAGAGTTGAAGGTACTAGTTTAAAATTAAAAGTGTACTTTTAGTTTTAAACTAGTGCCCAGTTCATCAACCTCTAGCCAATCTTTCGCTAAACGGTCGCACACACACGGAAAGATTTTGTGTAAATGTCGCCCTTTCGTGGAACCACACCATCGCGGCTAACATCCATCGCATGTAGGTATATAAGTTTGTTAACTTAAATAAGTTTTAAGGCTCGTACTTGCAGTTGGTACAGAATCCTCGGTTTGCGAGTCCGACTCGCACTTGGCCAGTATTTTTAATATCGAAAACGTTACTGTCAAATAAATACAACGTTACATATAAATATTATTAATATTATACTTTTATTATGTATTACACTATAAACATGTAATAGCTACATGTTTACTAAACGTGGTTGGTGCTCAGTTACGAAAAAACTTTTCTCCGTGCTTTTCCGTAGTCTTTTACCCCTCGATTTCGATTTTATTTTTAAAAGTCGAAAAAGAAAGATGGTCGCCGTAATATTCGCCTTTAAATTTGGACCTCTGTTTGCGGGGTCGTAGCGCTATAGTGATTTGTGATTTTTACGACATTTTTATTTCCACCGCCCATGTTTATCCCCAGTTTTCACAATTGTTATGTAATTATTTGTTCCACAAGATGGCCGAACGAAAATTTGCATTTTTCGAGGGGACTTTTTTCCGTTAACCCTCGTTTGTGCCAAAAGTGGGTGTCGACTCGAGGTGTTGTCGCACATAATTTTTTCTTCCATACCCACATTTTGTTCAACTTTTCATTCAAATATGCGACAAGTGGAAGGAGCGACATTTTTTATCGGAATATTAAACGTGCACCTCGACAGCCACCGCCGCAACGAATTTTTGCCATTTCGGTACACGTTAATAGGCAACACTAAACCCGCTTCAAAGTCCTGAAAGGAGTGGCGTGGGGGGAGTTCTATGTATGGGGTATTTTTCGTTCGCTGCCGTGTCTATAGGAAAAATACGAACTCTCTTTATCTAAAAATAAATCGTCTGTACTGCAGCCTTAATTAAAATAGGTTGGCTGCAATGTTAGACTAATTTCATGAGTTCAGTTTTATGGTAAAATAAACCTCAGTTGAGTAGAATTCTACTCATCTGAGGATTGTTTTACCATAAGATTTACTTTGATGTAGGCAGACATTGCGCATTCCTTTCCTATGCAGTGTTATGCAGTATGCACCGCATTTCAAAATACAATTGCAGTTAATCATGTAATTTGAAAATAAGCAACGACAATAAACATTATCTAAAATACAGGCGACTTGAGTATGATTGAGTATTGATGCAATTCGCTTCGTTCTTAAGATACGTTCTGTTGCGAAATTCCGAAGCTAAAAAGATAATACAAAAATAGCATGGTGATTTAAGTGCTAGTTTTTATTAATTACCTTCTTATTCTACGTACAAAATTTCTAGCTTTTGACCCTGTGCATCGCGAAATAAAATCAGGGACAAAAGTTTAAACTTTCATCGTAGTTAGAAGAAAAAATTACGCGCAACGTAGGAGTTCCCACGGTACTGCTGATTGGTAATTTTTCCTTTTACACCTTTCCTATTATTAATTATGTATGTTTAAATAAACTAGCATAACTATTATTTACTGGTTTATGAATTCTATGTGTTTTATTAACACATCACTAATGTGAACGCGCTTGGGCGGGGAGCAAGCGTGTGCATGCAATCAATATATTTGGCTTATCAAATGGTGTCAAGGCCACATTTCACGTTCTATTGTTGATATGCATGCATGAACTATAATATTGTAGAGTCCTATAACGTGCGCCATGTGTCCGGGTGAGTGGCTGAGTCGTGATTCGTGACCTTGGCGGCGGCTGGTCGCACACGTGTGTGAGTGGACGCCCCCACACGTGTGTGCCTCTGTAATACTTACATGCACAGTTCATATAGTCGTTTTGTTCGTAATTGACATGGAATAACAACTTTTCTCTTCCAATGCCAAGGAAGCAAACGAGCAGTCAGATATACCTAATTTAAGGGCCTACTAACGCTGATTGCTTCGAACACTAAAGCTTTTTTATAGTACAAGGAGGCAAACGAGTAATCGTAAGATTTTTATGACTACCGACGCCCATGACAATAATTGTAACTCAGTTATGCCATTCTTCCCTCCTCTGTTGGACCGCCGGAAATTCGCGTAATGTTACTATGATGAAGATTTCGACACGTCGTACCCGAATTGGGTGGTAATGCGACATGACACTCCTACAAAAACTGACATGCAGATATGGTGGGTAGGTCGGCAGGCGTGTAAAGTTACAACGTCGTGACACGTTGACACTGGACCCCATTATCCCATTTATTAAGAACTTTGTGGTCGACCTCTGTTCACACCTTGACGATGATTTCATAAATTTAACAAAAAAGGTCGTAACTCGTGGTATTTTAAAGCTGTTCACACTTTAATGTGTTATGATCTAAACGTGGCGATCTCCCCGCCTCGTAATAAAAAAAACATTATATACCTATAAATGCTTTTTTATTACGAGGAGGGGTACCTAATCTGTCAGTTCAAAATAGTCCCTAGTTCGTGCCTGGAGCTACTGGATACCAAAACTCGAGAATTTCTTATTAGTGGTTTAGGTTTGGAAGCGCCTTAAAGCAACATTATCACTTTCTCATTTTTATTAAAGTTAAGATATGAATTTATTCATAATTATTTATTATAAAATATTCAGATCTTATATTACAATAAAACTATTGCTACGCTTCATATGACGGTTTGTTTAGTTATTAAGTCAGATGTTTCAGAAGCTTTACAGCAATCATGATCACGCCGGCAACTTTTAATAACTTGTGACATTTGGGCGTCTGTCACATCAGTCCATTTTTCTAAATTCCTAATTTCCTAATACCGGTGTGACGGTAGCAATAGAAGCAAGTTAGGTGTTTTGACTAAGGTGTAGGTAGTGAAGTGAGGGCGTTGTAATTTGTATAGTTGAAGCAGGCAGAGCTAGAGACTTGGATTTCCCACATGATGCAAGTCTTGTCGGGTTAGAGGGGCTCAGTAGCCTGGGTGAACCCTTGGCCTTCCTGGGCGCAGCTAAATGGGTCGAGGCGGCTCTTTGTACCTCCCCCCCCATATAAGATGAGAGTGCTAAAGAGCAAGAGGAGGTGACTTTGTGGTCGGGGCAAGGGTCGAAGATAAGCAACTCACCCCATTGCACTATGCAAAGTTGGCAGAGTTGTCCTGTGGCTGCGACCCTTCTGTGGAGGCGGTCCCTTTGGGGATAAATGCATTTTTTCACGTAAATGTATTTCGCGCCACTTAAATAATAAAAGAGGCTAGACTCTACATGAGATTCAATATCTTTTTGACAGTTCTAGTTAAGTTTAGTCAGTTCTTAGTTATATATGTTTTTTTATACAAATTGAAAGTGCAAATGTACAAAGGTGCATTCGTAACATTACAAAAACATTTTAATTTTTACTGTTCTCAGACTAAAAGATGAAGATATTTGTAGTTACGAAATATAAGAACCTTAGGCATTATTTATTGTATCGATTGTACATCTCTTGAAAACCCAGCAGTATTACGTTTATAATCATATTTCTTAGGATTATCACGAGTATTTGCGAACTAATTGTAAATACAAGAGCATATGTACATATATGCAAAACGAGTGAGTTGTATCATCGATGTTACCGTTAATAGCAAAAATATTAGACCTATATTATGTTGAAGGAGGCACCGACAGATAGACCTAAAAAGGTTGTTGTTACACACATAGAGAGTTTTTTTTTTAAATTTAATAAGTTGACACAAGTAATTTAAGTTGAAAAAAAAAATAAACGGCCTAAAAAAATTGAGTAATCGACCATAATACTAATAGACCTTAAGGCAACCAATTAGCTTAAACCGGTACTTATGTAACCAGTTACAGAACAGCAGCAGGTGCTCGGCAGCGTGTAACCTCCTTACTGAACTTGCGTATTGCCTTGTAGGCTCCATACCTCCTTATTGCTTACAACTTTAAAAGTGAGTTAAGCTGCTCTATACACTCGGTAGTCGTATTAATTAAAATATTGTGCTTTTTTGCCAAATATAATAATAATAATCCTTATATCCTATTCATATTATATTACGCGAAAGTAACTTAGTTTGTTTGTCTGTGACGTCATCAAGTGATGAAAATAAAAATTAAATGAAGTGCCATTATTTTTAATAATTAATTGAATTTTGCCTAGTCTTAGATTAATAACTTTGTGGAAGACTGTAGTCTGTATTAGATTTTTTCAAATTGTTTTATTGATTCCCATACTATGGTACTTGAAAAAATGACTTTAAATATTTGTTTATTTATAATTAATTTGTATCAAAGTTTCCTATTTCATTAGCAAGTAGGGCTTGACTTGTTGCCAAATTTGTGAAATTTACAGATGCAATTCGACATACTTGACATCTATATGTGTGCTAAATTTAACACAAATTCATTCAGTCGTTTAAAATTGATTCAGTAACAAACGTTCATTCAAATTTTCGCATTTAACGTTACTAAGGTTACAGCAATGCTACAATCTAGATGGTAGTTATCTGCTGGTCTTCACACTTCATTGTCAAACGTGAATTGTAAAAGAACTGTCCGTGGAAGGATACAGACACCGTCGGTGATGATCCTATGTAAACTTCACCGAATTTGGGCTCATTGTTTTCAGAAAATATGGACCTAATGTGAAACCGATAGAAACTCGCGAGTACCAAGCCAAATAACCCGGACGCGTCAGATGTACGGGCGATAAGCGGCGGTGAGAATTTTAAAGACAGAATCGGAATCGAGTGCTGAATACAATTGGCGATTATGTACGGTGTTTTAAAGATAACCTGTGTACTTTGAACACATGCGGAAGACCGTGACATTTTACGCAAAACATTTAACCTGCCTTACCTATAGCTACGTAGCTTAACTTGTAGATCATTTAGTTTCTATAACATGATTAGTTTCTATAACTTGAAATTAAAATTTACGGTTAAGTAAACAATATTGAAGTCGCTTTTTTGTTTTCTATTTTGAGCATACCTGATCATCTTGTAGTTTTTTAAATGCTCGTGTTGTAACCTTCAACGCAATTTTTTTTTTCTTGTAGCCGGTAGTGCAAATGTTGTTTGTCGTGAATTGTTGAGT
>JAFELO010002621.1:151088-171550 GCA_017140195.1 Eumaeus atala
CGGAGCAGGTAGATTTTTTGACGTTCAATAAGAGGTTTGGCAAGTGTCCTATTTTGTTGAAGTGTTTTCATTACAGTTAAGACAATAACATAATTGACAGTAATTTTTCCTCATCAGAGTCTAAGTTATTTGATATCTAATTTTATTATATTATATTAAATAATTGGTCAACCTTATTGTACCGAGCTTACCATTATAACTAACTGCTCGAAATTTTATGTCGCTTGCAGAAAGTGAAGAGAAATGACCAATTGATCAAGCATACAGATCTGTTATGACTAATTCCTTACCAATCACAATAACCATCGGTGAAATCCCCTAAAGTGAAGCCAACAGATCAATCTTGACATTTGATAAAAGAATATAAGTACAATAACGCTAATTAGTTAGCCATACTTGCTGACTAATTATGACCAATAAGTGACAACTGGACCACTATTCAAAATGCTAATCTTCTTTAATGCTCTTATAGCATAACAAAAATTTACGGTATCCAATGCTGACCAATTAATAAACCCCCAATTATGAACAATTCATTAATTACCTTGTAACATGGGCTCCACTTTTATTCTTGTTATAATTTTATGACTAATTAAATTATGATTTTTAAATTATCTATATTTCAAATCCAAGCAAATACAAAGAAAAAGCATTATTACATTTTCAATAAACACGTACAAAAATGCTAATAAGATTGACCATACATCGCAACAACCAACATGTATGTATTTAGGTAACTGATGTATATCTATTCACCAAAAATCTTCTCAAATTAATGTGAAGGTTCCCTTTAGATTTTTTTCTATGTTAACGAACTCGAGGTCGAGTAAACAGGAAATCATGGCTCGGTATTGGTAAGTGTTCAACGTAAATCATTGACCTCCCTAAGAGTAAGATCAACATGAGAGAAATATTTAAGGATATATTAAAAACTACCATAATCATTACCTACCTAATGAATTTTTACTTATTTAACGACCAACTGGCGCAATGGTACTGTACCCGATAAGCCGCGCTCGTTACGCCATAGGTCGCGGGTACGAATCTCCACAGGCCATGGGCACCAACTTACATTTAAATATTTCCGTTATATAGCACCTGTAATACAACTCCTTACGTTATTTAACAGACTGACTAACAAACGTTGTAAGATGAGACTGAAGATTATTATAATATATTTTTTACGATTTTTTAAAGTATACTTCTTCAATGACATAAATATTAACACGGCACACGCTTGTTTAATTATATGTACTCGCTTACTTTAAAAAAGTAATTTTTTTGTGGCAAACGAGCGAACCACAATGACAGCGAGAGGTACACCGGTCATGCCGACCCATTTCGATCTCAGTTCACCTCTCGTTATAACTTGGAAATTACTCTAGATTTCAGATGGTAAATCCGCGCGCAACTTTTTTAATATTCTACGGATTTGACTAATGCATAATTATGTAATTTTGACATATGTTGCACACGGAATAAGCATATCAAAATTCTATCTCCTTTGCCCAAATCTATCGACATATGTATAGAATATTGAAAACGTCTGCCTGCTTGTGCAAGTTGGGTCGTTATCGATCGGTTTAATTGTTACATGATAGTAGGTAAGCATGTAAAAGTGAACAACTACATAAAAAAAATCGTTCCATTACATAAACCTGCCTAGGTAAAAAAAGTTTTATTTTAGATAACACATGAGGGGTGATTGATGAGTATCCGAAACGACAAAGAAAAGCTTTAATAATCTATTTAAAACAATTTTATATTTCAACGTAGTTTCCTTCTACGTCGATGGATTTAATTTCCAATGCCGTTACATCAGTTTGATAAAATGTTTTCTCTAACCCCTCAAAATACTTGTCTAGAACGACAATGACTTCATCTTTTGATGAAAATCTTCGGCCACCGAACCATTTCTTGAGATTCGCAAATAAGTGGAAGTCACACGGGGTCAGATCTGCGGAGTAGGGAGGATGCAGTAACAATTCGAACCGCAATTCATGGAGTGGAGCTTGGCAACTGCAACCCTTGACTAGTGCACAGGTGCGTTGTCGTGGTGGAATAAGACATTATTTTTGGCTAAATGAGACCGTTTCTTTCGAATTTGTTCACAAATGTTTTACAGCAAGCTTGCATAATACTCTCCACTCATTGTTTTTCCTTTTAGCAAATAATCCACTAAAATAATCTATCGAGCATCCCAAAAAACAGTCACCATCACTTTGCCGGCCGACAAAACCGATTTTGGCGCAGGTTTTCCGCTCTCAGTCCACTGCTCAGATTATTCTTTTGTTTCACGAGTATAGTGATGTATCCATGTTTCATTTACCATCATATAACGCCGCAAAAACTCGTTAGTATCACGCTTAAACAGCGCTAAACACTCCGAAGAATCGTCATCGCGCGCAATGCTTTTTCTTTCGCAAATGTTGGTACAAAGTGTTTAAAACGCGTTCAGTGGAAATTCCTACCATATCTTCTATCTGTCGCAACTTTAAGTGCCGATCATTCAAGACGATTTTTTGAGTCTTTTTGATCATGTCCGGATTCGTGACTTCATTTGGACGGCCAAACCTGTTGGCGACTTCGCAACGTGGGAGACGTTTAGAATCAGTTAGTCAGGTGTTAATTGTACTCAATGCAGGAGCAGTATTACCTAGAACACTGTAGCTTGACTTTGATCTAGGTTGTTGTTTTCCCTTTTTTAAGGACGTAAAACGTAAAAATTTATCACCGTACGAATGTCGTTTCTTTCCATTGTTGAGAAAATTTATGGCAAAAAAAGTTCTAGGTGTAATGTAATAAATTTTGTTTGCCTATCCTTTTTTTTAAGTTCGTCGTTTCGACCAGGTATCAATCAGCTTCGTATTCTATACTTACTTAATTTATTTTTTCTCTATTGTTACACATCTTATAATAAATATATCGATTTGGAGATCGTGTCCTCATATGAATTAAAGTCTTGTTCATTCGAGTAAGTTCAATAATGTTATGCAAGAGTTCAGCTGTAACTTACTAGCTAACTTATCTGTCGCTTACACCATTATATTTATGACTTAATATATCTGAGGTCACAAGGGAAAGAAACAATCGGTGTTTAATGTGTGTGGGTTTAAGCGGCTGCAATAGTTGCGTAATGTATAACAAACAGGCTTATACTTTAATACACCGTGGAATAAATTCTGTTATTTCCGTTTTAATCGGCTCATAATAACCACAGGCTGTTAGACTAACAAGAGATGTTGACCAGCTTGTCTCAAACGTTTTTATGTTTAAAGAACACAGAAATTCTATAACTTAATAATAAGTTATTGTATCACATAACTTACTAGTTTTTATATAAACATATTATTTGTAATCCACGGCCACACGGAAGCTTTGATTCCGTGGAAATTTTGGATTAAAAGTTGAAATATAAAATATGATCAAGCACATTTCAAAATTACGAGTGAAGCCGTGGGGTGCTGCTATTTTACTATATGTATAACACAAACATTATCAACATCATTATCAGTCCTTATCTGTCCACTGCTGGACATAGGTCTCTCTCAATGAAAACCAAGACGAGCGATCTCATGCTACTCGCGTCCTTCCCGGACCGGCTACTGCACGGAGATCGTCTTCCCACCTGGTGAAAGTCGACCAAGACTTCATTTTCCAAAACGCGGCCTCCAATCCACAAACTTAGTAGCGCATCTGCCATCCCATCAACACAAACACATCCAGTGTACACTGGAAAATCTTATTGATTTGGAATCTACATGATTGTCATCAGTATACTTTTAAGGCCATTCTTTCCATCTCTTATTCCATAGATTGAAGCTCAGCAGTTTTGGGTTTTGGTGTTAATATTAGTTGTTAGTTTAAGATGGAAGGCGTCAGTTGCATTGCAGCTTAAATGGGTCGGCACGACCAGGGAGATACTTCACGCTCACTGATATAAAAGTGATATAGCTATCACTTTGCGGTGATATCAGTTGCGGTGATAGTTTTCGACTTTTGCGACTTTCCGTTGGTCTATTGGAAAAGAGGACATTACATTGGCATTAGAATTTTTCGGAGGTTTATGGGTATCGGTAGTCATAAAAAGGCTCCGACCCTATAGGATACAACCTATTTTATTACAAAAAAGTAAGCATAACTCTGACAATTGGGGTCTTTCTTGAAAATGTTTAATTCAATATACTTCAATTGGCTAAAGTACACTTTTAAACATGAGAATTCGGTTAGGAAATGCACATTGCGTCACGCCTAGTACAATGGAAACAAAGAAACTAAATACGGTTATGCGGTTACAAGGAGTCGCTTCGCTATCTCTTGTGAAACAGCTCGGGTAAAAGTTGAAAAGGTGACACCAGCCGACTGCATTATATACATGTTTCTACAACATTATGAGCAATTACTGCGAAAAAAATTTCACTCATCGACTGAATTATATACATGTGTGTCTCTACAAAATTAGGAGCAATCACTATCAATATTTTTGTCTCTCTACTAAACTATATTCAAGTTTCTATAAAATTACAAGCAATTACTACGATGGTTTTTCGTCGACTACGTCCTGGAATATTTTAAATTCAAAATCATTAACAATCATTTCAAATAGATATTATTTTCTACTAGAGGATTTTATAACCTACTAGGGAAACTAACCTACACTATTAGGGAACTGCCGTGAAAATGTGTGTGTGTATTGCAAAGAGGGAAAGAGAGAATTAATAGAAATTCTATATTTATAGAAATTTCATCGACACTTTTCTATAGTGTCGGGAAGCAAAAGAGTAGTCAGTCAGGAGCCTTTTAATGACTATTAATGCGTTCCCTTTTTTCTCCATGGGCCACCGGAAACTTACACACCGCACGAAACATGACAGTATAGATGTTACTTTACAGTGGTATCGTGTGTGCGACAAAATCCTTCATCGGCTCGATACCGGCCCATTTCGGATGCAATGCAACATGGAACAACCTGCTCCAATAACCACCACATTATATATTTCTTCATGACACCTCTTACTTTTATTTGATTCAATATAATAATTCGATATGAAGTATCTTATTAAATAATTCCATCCGGTCTTTCTGCTTGGCAAAACCTTATATTATAAGACGATTCTATTGCGCAAAAGTGGCTATATTAGTTCGCTATATAACACTAAGTGGAGAACCAAACGTAAGACAAACTGATTAAAACTTTTAGCTTAATGTTTAATCAACATTGCTCAGCGAGGCAATTAAATGTTTGCAAGTTAATTACCCTTAGATAGAACGGACTAATATATGTAAGGACAATCGCAGCATTGCATATTATTTCGGATATTTCAAGAAAACAGTCGGCTATTTCATAAGACTAGAACAGCTTTACTTTCCCACGTGTAAGTGATTTCGTGCTCAATAAATACTCAACCATAATGGTTTCCTTCTGTATCTTTTCGTCATATATTCTTGTTTGTATTTTCCTTTTCTTTTTGACATGTTAACTTCTTGTAAACTTGCAAGCACGGAATAGTATGAAGCCCCCGTTAAGTTTCGAGTCATAGTGGTGTTCCACAGGCGCGGAGCCCATGGAGAGTGTAACAGGTCGCCTTATTCACTCCATAGGGTTGCGTTCACAGATCAATTTGAGAACTGCTATCAGGTAAAATTATATCGTCAGTAAATCGACTTACAGTCCACTAGTTTCTGTATAGCAGAGTGGGATATATCACCAATCCCAGCTGTTTGGCCATTACCGACTCCCATAAATATCGGCACGGTTAATCGTTATACTGATGAGTTTATACAATCCATCCCCCCTAATAATCGGCTCTCGCCTCCTCATAAACCGCAGGAAACGTGACAAGCTCGCTCACATAGCAAGAATAGCTATGTGAGCGAGAGGTAGCTGTACTGCAATGCAAATGCTTGCTACAATGCAAGCATTACATAGTATAGTATAGCAAATAAAAGTGAGTTTGTGCTAACATTTATTCTGCAAATAAACATGTGGTAGGGGACTTCCGCATCATATTGTAAACACACGACTCTACACATAAGATTTCTCCACGTTTCTATACCCATACCTTCGTTCTAGTCACATTATTTACTTTCAAAAAATTGATTTTCTTAATGATTACCGAGTAATTTTTTTAGCCATTCTTTTGATTCCGTTCCCAAAGGGAATAATCGGACTTTTACTAAGACTCCGCTGTCCGTCTGTCCGATTGTCTGTATGCCAGGAACTGTGATCGCTAAACATTAGATTTTTTCACAAATGATATGTCTGTTGCCGCTACAACAAGATGTACTAAAAACGGAATAAAATATTTAAGTGAGGTTCACAAACAACAAACGTGATTTTTTCACTGCTTTATGCCAGGCTGATTGATAATCGGCCGAAACGACGAACTAAAAAAAAGATGGGCAAACAAAATTTATCACATTATATTCTAGCATATTTTCGATAAAAGAACGCCAAATTTGAATTTATTCGAACTGATAGAATTTGTGGGACCTAGAACTTTTTTTTAGGGGAAAGAAACGAAATTCGTGCGGTAATAAAGTTTTACGTTTCAAAAGGGAAAACAGCAACCCAGGTCAAAGTCAAGCTAGACAGTGTTTTAGGTAACACTGCTCCTGCATTGTGTACAATTCACATTGCGGAGACGCCAAAAGGTCTGAACGGCCAAATGAAGTCGCGAATCCGGACATGATCAGATTCAAAAAATCGTTTTGAATGATCGGCGCTTAAAGTTGCAGCAGATAGCAGAGATGGTAAGCATTGAACTTGCGAATGAAAAAGCATTGCGCTCGTTGGGTGCCGCGTTTGCTCACTGTTAACCAAGAGCAACGTCGAGTGGCGATTCGTTGGAGTCTTTGGCGCTGTTTAAGCGTAATACTAACGAGTTTTTGCGGCGTTATGTGACAGTAGATGAAACACGGATACATCATTATACTCCTGAAAAAAAGAGCAATCTTAGCAGTGGACTGAGAGCGGAAAGCCTGCGCCGAAGAAAGGAAAAACTGTTTTGTCGGCCGGCAAAGCGAAAGAGAAAGAAAACAATAAATGCAGAATATTATGCAAGCTTGCTGCAGAAATTTTGTGAAGAAATCCGGAAGAAACGGCTTCATTTAGCCAATAGGAAAGTTTTATTCCACCGCGATAAGGCACCTGTGCACTCTTCAAGCGTTGCAGTTGCCAAACTACATAAATTGCGGTTCGAATTGTTACCGCATCCCCGTTCGGGACCGCTAGTCCGAGTCGCACTTTGCCGCATTTATAACGCTTAGCTTTATTTGAATCGGAATACATAACATGGCGCCAGGGAATAGAGAAAACAAAGAGTACATACATAAAAATACTAACAATTCTTTATTGGATATTTCAATGTCATAATTTATATAGGCGTGAAGGTACTTTTTTATACATATATAGATATACGTTATTCATCAGCCTTAATCATTGATAATTCTCGGTATAGGGTATAGTGATACAAAATATCAACAAAATTTCTCATAATAGGCCTTGCAATTCCGGCCCGATTTCAACCAGTAAACGATAATAACTGACATTTAACCACTTCAAGGCCGTACGATACGATTAAGTGTGCAATTGGCAATGGCCTCGACGGGGCCATTATATTTTTAGACTATGTACGGCCTGCAATAAAAACTTAACTATAGGTAAATATTTTTTTTATTGTACAACGGGGCTAACGAGTAATCGGAGCCTATATACGACTACCGAACCATGAAATACAAATGCGGATATTAATAATCCCAATGGCACAGACTGCTCCTCCATCATCATAGTTCGTCAGCGCTTCACTTCCGACTAGCCTCCATTACAAGGAACCTGGACTGGAAGGAAATGGAAGACCTTCGACCGTATGGGATGACGACATGTAGTATCCGTAATGCTTGAAAACCTATCAAGAACGAGGCCACCTTCAACAATGCAAACTAAAAGCCTCGCCCACTGGCCACTTTTCCTTCGGAGTATATGACCTAGTTCTGCTTAAATCAAGTTACCCTTCGCGTGGCATCGATAAGGAAGTCCTATAAGTAATATTCACTACTGATGCAAGAGGTAGTGCCATGCTGCATGGGTCCACCCACCTCGAGCGCTGAACCTCCGAATAATGACCGCGTCCCTGTCGCGTTTCGTGCAGTATGTGATCAGCCGGTGTGCCATTGGAAGGGAGAAGTAAAGAAGGATCAGGAGACTCCCGATTACTCGTTTGTCCCCATATAATATAAAAAAGAAAGGCAGCCATGTTTACTAGAGACAAATTTCCCGAAGAATCTGTTTTCATATTTCATTCGAATTGAATTTGAATTTAATTACCTCCTGTCAAATTAGAACGATTACCGAAAGAGTAGAATGTTTTGAATGTTAAGAGTAGAAGGTTTTGAAGGTGGCCCAAATTAAAGGAAACAACATATCAATTCATACAGATTAAGTGCGTAAAATATACACATTAGACCGTGAATTGTTTTTATGAATAGGTAAGAAGTATTACCACTAAGCTAAGACCTATGAAACTTTCTCATTTAAAGGTGAAAACCTACGATTGTTTTACGTAAGTAGGAAATCGTGAAGACTGGTCAGTAAATCATTAGTTTATCTATGAAATAAATCATTAGGGTGGGAAGCAGGAACACGAGAAAGCGCAGAGAAACTCAAAGGTTTCTTGTTAGGAGTGGTATGTCAGGCTTCATAAACTATTCGCGATACAGGTTTATAGTAGCTTTCAAACTTTATTTCAAACGCAACTGAACGGTGAAACATTTAAGGAGACTTAATCTCACGCTGAATTGCAGTCGAATTGTGCCGGCACCACCATGGATCTTCGATGTCCCGTTTTGTACGATTTGTGAGTAGCCGATGGAGCAATGGAGGGAAGGAGGAAACGAGGGCAACGCATATGCATTACAACAATCATGTCTATGGGCGTCGGTTCAAAAGGTTCTAAATCAGATATTTTTTAAGCTTAATGCGCGAGCTTGTAAAGCGCCTACTTGTTCGAAGAAGACAACAGAACAGATAGAGAGATCTAAAAAATATATTTTTATTTGAAAGATTCAAAAGAAAAAACTTTTAGGATGACTTCGTTATCATCATTGTAATTGCAAAATTGAACTTAATATAAAAATAATAATTTTATCAAAAGAAAAGTCTTAAAAAATTAAAATAAACAATTTTTCAAAATTTCATTGACTGATTAAATCTTCAATGTACTTTAATTTCAACTTTTCAGTGCATTATTTGTTATTTTTGTTTTTGAGTTTGTATACTTAGTATAGCCATGAATACTGCTACATATCAAAATAAAAAAATATTACATTTAAATTTGGAATCTGTCATTTTTATACGATTGCGCATTGTGTTTTCTCATTTTGGCGCCATTACATTGTACACATATTACTACTATATAACTATATATTATACTACATGTACTCTATTATAATTGCTTATTAATGATTCACTTACTTAATTACTAGAGGGTATCTTATTATTTGTGCAAAGATAAAGCTATGTTTATAGATAACGAATACGTTCGTCTTGTTTCTATTTACAAAGTGGTATGCATAGAAATTGGTATCATATTAGCAATAGAGGTAAATAATTCATTTTGGTATTATTTTTCCATTGTAATTACAATTTTCATCAAAATAATATGTGACTTAAGTGTGTTTTTTATTGTAATTATAATTTTCATCCAAATGATATGTGACTTAAGTGTGTTTGTTTCTTATGTGTGCGGTGTTGTCTATGTTATTTTTTTTTAATAGAGATAATTAAACTTCATTAAGATGATTACCTGCCGAGTGTCAAAAGTCTAAGAACTGAGAAACAAAACCACATATAAGGTCATCGGCACACTCTATCTTTTTATTTACATAAATATCAATTAATGGTGTAAACAAGCAGGCCAAGCCTTTTGATGAAAACTGACGCCCATAAACGTCGGCATAATTGTTATGCATATATTAAGTGTTCTTTCCCTCACCCCCATGGGTTACCGGAAACTCGCGAGCCGCACGATACACGACGGTCCAGCTGTCTTCACGGCGGTATCACGTGAGCGTCATATTCTGCAATACAGCAAACACACATTACACTCGTAGTAACAACTATCTTTTGTAGACAACATATGTAGAAATTATAAGCAGAATGTTAATATGTTTTTCGTCATAATTTTATCAATATCGTTCTATCTAGTGGTGTACAAATAATAAATTAGGCGACGCAATAACAGTTGAACTAGCCTTGTGTCAGCGCAGTTAAATCCGGTGGACATGAATGGGCTGCTCGCGTAACACCAGCTGGAAAAATACTGGCCGACAGCGAGTCGTCCTCCCCTGTGAAGGATCCCGTAGCAGAAAAAAAACATCCCATATCTCTTTTACCGCCTCATCCGTTTCGTTTAAACCAACTTAGTTGGAAGATTTTATTAAAGTAATACTATTGGTTTTTTTCAATTTTCCCCTCGGTAGTTTAAAAGTTAGAAGAGGAGTACACACGTTTTAACATTTTTAGTTTTTTTTAAAATATCTTAGCAAAGTGAAAAAACCTTTTTTAGAAACTTACATACCATTAGAAATACCTGTCTAACGATATCCGACACTCCTATGTTTTCTTAAAAAAATCATTCCACAGATACATTGTGCTACCCACAATATTTTAGTTTCATAAGGTTTTCATATTTACTCACAATATATGAAGGTGATATACGGACGGAGAGACGAACATGACCGTAAGTGTTCCACTTTTTAAGTTTGTCGAAAATTATTGAACACTAACCAGTTACAGTGTTTCGTATGGTTTGAGAGTCCGTATGCAGTTACGGGGCTTGAGGGAACACTGTGGTTACCGAGGGCAACGCATCTCTTCCCTGCTTTGTAAATCTTTATGTATGATAATGCAATAAATATATATCTTTTCGTCTACATTAAAATAGATTTTAACACAACATTCACTGTAGAGCGTCTGTATGAAACGATTTTTGTCGCCTCTTCTCGAGGTTTATATCGGAATGTTTGGCCTATCGAGGTCCCTGGTTGACCTCGTGTGCAGCCGCTCATTGATCACTCGAAGGGTTTTAGTGGATATAGAGCTCTCATGCCGGAAGTGTCACGCAGTCAAATTTTTGTAACAGTTAGTTCTATGTTGCAGTGCAGCCAAATTGTGCTGGCTCGATCGAGGAGATGTTACGTAAACCTGATACCGTCGCCGGATGATTCTGTCGCTCTCTTTGCTGTTTGTAAGTCTCCTGTGGCCCATTGATCGTGGTGGTGGATATTTTTTTTGATCCCACCATTAAGCTTGCTGGAAGAAGTCGTTATAAAGTAGTAAGGCGGCCTTGTATGCCTGCAATTTATATTGCATTTCGCATTTATATTATTTACTGATGTTTATAATGTGAAAAGTATAGAATATATCATACCCTAAAAATACTATTAATTAATAGGCGATGCAAATTTACTGTATAGTTTCAAATGCTATGACCGAGAAAGTCCGCAAGACCGATTTCCTGAAAATCTACAGAACGAATTTCTTTGCGGTTTCCGCTAATGGATAGAGCGGTTCCCGAGGAAGATCCTTTTTTCGTACCTGATTTTTTGCTGTGGAACCGAAGGGAATTTCCTCAGTAGCTTCATCAGATTGCTATGAATGCTCATTGGGCGACGAGACCTCACACTCTCCCGCAGATGGGAGAGATGCATCCCGATATCATGATAGCACCGCTGATTCAACTATTATTATCATGGCCAAAGATTACCGTCATCCCCCGACACTGTCGTCGAGGGCAGCTCGCGCGCGGTAGCTAAAGTGACCTCGGCGCTGATGTGAATGAATGGCTTAAGGAGATGATCATGACTAGGCGATAAATGCTGTTGACAATAAAATAAAATTGGATATTTTTTACAGGGATTGTAAAATATTTAATTAACAACAAAACAACACTTTACAATTCGGCTGCGATGCATGTATAGTCCTATCTTATTTTCAACACATGGGCCGATCAACATATAGGTACAAGAAAATATCAGGAATGTTATAAATATTTCTATAAATAATATACAATAATGGATAATTGACAATGTTAATGTGAGCTTTTTCCAGGAGACGATGCCAAGTCCAGAATGCAACGTCGATTTGGACATGGGGGAGCCATCGCTGGAGCTGAAGCAGTACGCGAAGGAGAAGTGCGGAGAAGACCCCAACACGAGGCTGCAAGCTATAGAGGAGCTGCGAGATATGATATATGGTACGTTAAATATACATACTATTTCATTCATGCGATAACGTCTTGTGAATCGATAACGCCAGCTGCATGCACGAAAAAGTGTAACGTCATAGTTTATGTTCGCTTGAGTCATAGTTCTGAATGGGCGGAGCCTGCGAGTGGGAGAGCCTTATACGTTTCATGTCGTCTCTTTCCCTGGGTTAGGGGTCGCATCGGCCGATGCGTTCACAGATCAATTATTGAATCGTTATCACCTGTACAGTATAAGCCGTCTTATACTGTAGAGTCGAGAAACCGGAGCCTTTTGATGACTACCGATGCTTATAGACATTTTTATTTTCATGCGGATGCGTTGCCATCCTTTCCTCATATCCTCCAATGGGCCGCCGGCTACACGCAAATATAGCAAGGGCCAGCAAGGCTATCACTTCAAGACGGTGTTGTGTGAGCGAGAAGTGCTTTCCCGGAGGTTCTGTCTGATTAAGTTGCAATGCAACATAGCATTTCCTCTTACATCCTTGACCTCTAGTATGTATCCCTTTCTCTACCTCTGACTCTTGTTGGGATTCACTCTCGCTTCTGCTATCGATAAATAAGATTTTAATTTAGAATAATTTATCATCAAATTCCGATGCACATGGCTTTTAATTTTCTTAATTGAATTATTATTTGTGGTAAAGAACGCAGATAGAATTTAATATTACATTAAAGTTCATTAAGACTGTGTAAACATTTAAAAATAGTAAGAAGTAAGTTGTATAAAGGCAATGAAATTTCCACTATTATCATCAGCAATATTAATCTTACGGCGAAGGCATATAAATAAGAAGACTGGCCGTCATCTGCTAACACAAAGATACCTTCTTGTGTCATACAACCTGAGATCTCGTTTCTTATGTATATAATAGAATACATTGAATTAATTGAACCCCGAAAAGGTGTGGGGAAATAAGGATTTTTTTTATGTGATAGGTAGACAAAGAGCAATCTAGGCCCTTTGGTTACTTTAAACGGTAACTTTCATCCGCATTTTGTTGTTACGGGCTGGGCCCACTACACTTTCCCACCGCTGATGCTCTTGTGTCTCCAGGATCAACAGCGGCATTCATCTGCATGTGCAGATACGTTTCACTTCTTCTCCCAAATCTTCCCATCTATCTATCTATCTATATGCTATCTCAGTCACTATAAGGCCACCGCTTATAACGATATCTTGCGGTCGAGAGGTGCCCCCCCGATTATATCGGCCCAATATGGCTACAATCCAGCCTGGCAGTTGGCACTATCTTTCCTCTGGTGTTCACGACCCGCAGATTGAACACCATAATTATCTCTGTGGTGTGTACTAAACGAGCCTTGTATAATACACTTCCATTTTTATTTTTATTGTTTTTTTCCGTGGACCATTATATTTATTTTATCCGTAGATAATTATAAGATTTTGAAACACAGATTCCATCTTCTTGTATGCTTCAAAATATTAATAATATATTATTATTTTACATCATGATTGCATGATGTTGCAAAAAATAAAAGACATTATATATTATTATATTGTATCTTATAAGAATCTATGCATATTACGTATTTTGTTATATACACCAGGTTCATTTTGCATGTGTCCAGTGACACAGCAATGTCCATGACTAGAGTTTTCACGTATTCGACTATTTTAAAACCCGTATTCATAAATGGAAATAGTTCCAAAATTGGTAGAATAGTACTTCAAAACACTTTGCATGAAGAATAGCGCAAAATAATATAACCAAATAATCTTCTAAAAGTAAACAAATTTAAAATAAATCAAACCAACGTAAACCACACAGTCCAAATTAGCTTACTACACATTTTAGTACTGTCACTCCTGCTCAGTTGTGACATTCATTGCCCATAGTACGGATGTGTCACTTACCTCCACCCATGCTCCTACCCACCTCTTGGTATACGGAGCGAATCATGGGAGATACTCGGGGGTTTGCTCACCGGCTCTGTTCCCCAACATGCTATTCTTGACTCCCTACACATTATTTAAGTGCCCTCTCGTTATTTCACTCTCCCCTTTCTGGGGCCTGACACCACAAATATAGAAGTTGTCATCGGCCTCGTTAGTTCTGATTATCTCGATGCAGCTATGTCGTTACCTATCCTTCCTCTTCGCGTGCCATGTATGCGTTGCCTAAAGCTCTGTTCCGTTGCGACCAAATCCTGATGATAGATTGGGCCCACTGTATTTCTCTCCTCCTGCACGCGTCCCGCTCGAAGAACCTCCAGATTGGCAGGCGGAACGCCGGCCAATACCGAAAGTGCCGCACTGCTGCATGACCTGTAGGCCTTCGTTAATAACATTAAAGCTGAGTCTCTGGGTGAGTAATAATGCACTACGTACGACATACAAGTGAGAGCGTCGACACCAAAGCGCTGCAGCATATGTCAGGATTGTAACATAGGTTCCGTGGTAAAGGAACCTAAGTGCCCGGTACTTCACACCCCAAGAGGAGGTAGAGACACGTGAGACCTTCCCGAAAGTGCTGGCGGCCTTCTCGCCCATCAAACAGCATGCAGCGCAAAGGATCCGGCATCGTCTATGTGTACTCCTATCACCTTGGTCACAGATACACTCGCGATCGAGGCACCATTCATCCTAATGGTCGGTCCGCTTTTAAAACGACCCTTAATTGTAATAGTCTGGGACTTGACTGCGGAAAATGTTAGCCTATTACGGGTCCCCAATCCGATAAACTGTTCAAGATCATGTAACATTCCTGTTCGATAACGGCGCGCGAGGGTGCCTCGATGGCAAGCGTCAAATCGTCTGCGTATGCCACAAAGCTTACATCATCTGGTCTGCGTCCAGGAGGAATTTCCATAGTGTGGAGCCCAATACCGAACCCTGGGGACATCCCATCGTGGAAACCTTCCAAAGCCAGCGGTGGCCAACTGTGAAGCCAACATAACGATTACAGAAATAACTTACGAGAGTCTGATAGATATTCGGAGAGATGCCAGTAACTTTCGCTTTTAACAGTATCATTGGCCACCATACATTATCGAAGGCTCCGGAGATGTCCAAAAAGATGAGCTGGACCTACTTATATGTGGAATTATCTACTATCTGGAACACTGATTTTAATGCGCTTAGAGTTTAGCGCCCTCTAACGAATCCATGCTGATTCTCAGAAATATCACGATGCAAACAGGGAGCGCAAGTAGTTATGGGACGTTCTAAAACTTTTCCTAGAATCGGCAGTAAAGTGATCGGCCGGTAGGCCTTCGGATTTGTGAATGACTTGTCATTTCCCTTTGGCAGCACTGTCAATGAACCTATCTTCCAGACATTTGGAAAGACCCCTTCTTTGATACACGCTGTGTACATCAGCATCACTTCTCCGGAAGAAGCCGTCCAAGCGTTCCTGATAATCTTTCGAGTGATTCCGTCTAATCTTGTATTCAGTAAGCTTCTAATAATGTGATCGACTGCACTGCCGGAAGGGGCATCTGAATCCCTACCGGAAGGAGAGAATGCAGGCGCCACTCGCACTTGTTGGTGACAGCTATCGTCAATTTCTGTTGTATCATCTTGGCATAGGGAGTACAAGAGCTGATGCATAACAGTTTCGATGTTATCAGAATAACCTTCTAGGAGTTTTCCGCTATGAATGACATTCTTCGGAGAGCGAGATCTACCAGTCGCAGCTCGGTATGCCAAACCCCAAGGATTTTCATTTCCCGTCTCGGCTATATCTCTAAAATGTTTAATTTCAGTGTCCTTCATGGCCACTTTGTATTCTTGTCTGGCTACACGTAGGGCTTCCTGCAGTCAGATATCACCTGTGGGATTTCCTCGTCTCGAGTTTTGCTAACACCGTCGTGCGGCCTTGACTTTACGGCGCAGACGGTCCAAGGTCGGACTTCACCATTCGTAGTCCCTGAACTTCCCATCCTTGCGATATCCGAGGTTCATTTTGGCAGTTTGCATAATGATTTTACCAAACTGCTTGGCAAGTTCATTTGCTGGTCTCCTGGAGTTTAGTTTACCCATTCGCAAACATAGCATCGATCGAAAGTAGGTAGGATGGTTCCTCTGTAGATATCGGTCTTGATACGCTGCTATACACCTGCTGATGGTCGCTTAAGCTAACACCTTCGTGTAGGCGCCACCCTGATATCGGTACTCCTCTTGTCGTGAGTGTTAGATCCACATTAGAATAACCATTTGGTCCGTTGAACGTTGGAGGCTGGCCTTGCTTGTTGTGAATGAATAGACCTCTGCTCAATATGAAGCCCTCCATTCGGGACTTCCTGTACTCTGTGTATCGCCCTCGCCCCGAGTAATGACGACGTTCACAAAACCAGAGTGGTGAATACGCATTGCTGTCTACGCCAATCTGTATGGGGTTTCCAGTTAGATGATCCAGAACATAACTTAGATGTTCGAGATGTCGCGCTATGTCATGTCCATACTGAAAGTACGCTGAGATTATATACATGCAGGTATCGTGGTAATCGATATGCATCACAGTGTAATTTTCGGAACTCAGATGGTGGAGCAGTGAAAACGCAATCTTGTCATTATTGACCAAAATTCCAGCTTTCAGTGTAGCTCCACACTGAATCAGTCTTGTTATGCCCGAAGTTGCATACTGTTCTTGAACGAGAACTAAATCTAAGTTCATTTCACTGGCAATAACAAGCAACTCAGATGTAGCAGCCTCCCTCCCTGAAGATCCCTGAAGATTGAGCTGTCCTATCGAAATAATATTTCCCTCCTTATCCATATTGAGTGCCTGTTGTTCCGCATATATACGAGCTGGGCAAGTCGCAGAGTTGATTACATGAGTGCTCGCCTCTTTGCGCTTAAAGCGCTTGCAGGTAGCGCAACACTCACTTTGTGACTGGCATTCAGCTCGTACGGTTGTGACAATTGTAAAAGTGTTTTGATTTTTGGAACGCAGCCTTAGTTATAGATCTTCGAGGAACTAAAAAAACTCTTTGCGCAAAGGAAGTACCGGGCTTATTTCTCTACCAAGGTCTGGCAGCGAATTAGTATCGATCCCAGCAATCTATCTCTCATTATAGTCGAATTCGCATCCAAAAACCAATGATTTATGTAATCCGTAAAAGGACTCTATTATAATAATTCAAGTTTAACAGTGTAATGACCTAATGTAAAACCTTCAATGGTCACGACTTTGTAACCATTTGATCACTGCCTTTTATGTTTATTTTAATTGCGTTTGTTTTACATTACGCAGTACTTATTAAAACACAAAAGTGCTATCACGCACGTGTAACAAGTTGAGTTAACTGCGAAATATTATGTCCAAATATGAGACAAAAGATCTTTTGTTACATTTAAAAAATCTGACCCACATTGAACATCTGGCTCATGTATGCTTCTCAAGAACGATCACATTACCAATATTCAAGGTGCACTGTAGACGATCTCGAAATTTTGTCTTATATGTGTGCAGAGTATAATGGATAAATACATGTTATTGATATAGCCCTAAGAGCAGTGGACTGGGCACATCTACCGCAGAATCTAAAACCGATTGGGTAAAGGGGTTCCGCAGGGGAGACCACGTCTTCGCAAGTATGGCGTGGGCGCTCTCATCCTGGGAGGATATACCGAAAGTGGCTGGCTTTGTGTGGAGACAGACAGCCGAAGTCTAGTGCCGGATTGTGTGTCTGGAGACGTGCACTTTGAGAGGCCTATGTCTCCTGGTCATGAGAGGTCGTATATCTTGTAGAGTACTAGATATATTAGCGATTTTCAATATAATATAACAACCTTCTTTAGACAGGGATTGAACAGTATTCCGTCTGTACCGCATGTAGTCAGTAATGAGGGATCCTGGTATTCTCCAGGGAACGATGATCCCAGCCGGATTTAACGACCCATTGCCCAATAGGTTGTCCTAGCCCCCATTCGATTTTGCATTAAAGTGGTTAGTTGTGCACGTGATTATTCCAAGCCAAGTTTTATGCAATAATCACGTGCACAACTGAACCTACGTAATTTTAGTCTTCATCGTCGGATATACCGACTGTAAAAGCGGAGTAATAAGGTTTTACGACATCTGAAATTTAGTAACAATCATCGAGTAAGCGAACAAACAAATAGGCCACTACTTCTCTCCTAATTTCGGTTAGTAAAAGTTATAAGAGTCTGTATTATAAATATTTGTATAAAACTAGACAGACTTTGATAATCACTCTACAAAATCACAGAGCGTATTTAGTAGTAGTCAATTCTGTAAAAATAGGTGATTACCTAAAACTTGAACTAATTTGTGTACGAAATTCTTACTATACGGCTATCTAGAACGGGAGGCCACCACTTGACTTTCGAGCGCGTGAGTTTCTATCGGGTACATGCGGTGTACATATTTCCTGTATTTATTGACAACTCAGTGAAATTTACTATGTACATAAGCAATATTGTCGTTCTATTGGCTACGTAGGAACACTACCTAGGGTGTCCAAAAATAAACAATCTCTTACAATGCGTGTTTTTATACATATTATAATGTTTGTCTTATTGAATATAACGAGACTGGGGGTTTAATGCCCTTAGTACGACCCCGTGTCCTGTTATTGTGTTTGTAAAGATTTTATCAATAAAAAGTCGGTACAGCCATTACGTGGACAACTGCGACGATTAGAGCGAGTAAATAATGTGTTTATACACGGCTGGAAGTGAATATTTTCATTGGAATTATAATGGAGGTCACGAGTGAGTGAATATTCATCATTCATCGCACTCGATCTACATCATTCATCGCACTCGATCTACATCATTCATCGCACTCGATCTACATCATTCATCGCACTCGATCTACATCCTTCATCGCTCTCGATCCACTCCGTCCATTTGCTGTGTAGAAGCAGCCTAAGAGGTCCTTTAAGCGGTTTCTTATACTACAGGAGCAATAGGAGCTTATTGACGACATCCGACGCCGTTAGACCGCATTATTGACATTAAGACTCGTTCTCCTCCTTCCCTCTTCCCTTCCAGTGGGCCACCGGCTACTCATCGCACGAGACTCGACAGCATATATATCAGTCGCTTTGTGTTGCCGTCCCAATTCGTGCTAACAATACAACATACAAATACTAACTTAAGTGCAAAACTTGAGATGGTGATAGGTACTAACTGCTAAATGCCAATGCTATGCTGATGTCTATAAGCCACCAATTCATATAAGTACATAGGAATTGCTCGCATCTAAAATTGCAAAGTAAAAGTATGTAGTCTAATAGCAAACTACACTACAATTTTTTATCATTACCGGAGGGTTTTTATTTTGTTGCATCAATCATTGTGTAAGTAGCCGGTAGCCTGTTATAAGAGAGTAGGGGTGGAGTGCAAAACATCTGCACAATAATTAGCACAGTACTATGCGCGTCGGATGTCATCAAGAGGCTCAGAGTTTTTCCATTTGTCGGCTCCGTTTGTCCCTAGTTATGCTTATAGTATTAACAAATCGAATGTTTAACAACTGTGCCTACTGTCAGGACATGGAATGGGGCAATAAGCGACCAGCACTTGACATAACTAATTGATATAACCTTGTCTATTGTTCTAGAACGAGGGGAGTGCACGCCGCACCGTATGGATGACCAATTTCTAATAAAATTCTTAAGAGCGCGAAATTTCATACCTCAAAGAGCACATCGTCTTGTGAGTATACAATTAAAAAACCTCAGTGTGTTTCACTGGAATAATTCTAGACGAACCCACACTGAGATTATTAAATTATTATTTGTCACATTATTTGTCCAAGACGTACTCGCGCACCGTGGTTCCGTACCAATGAGAGGTACTTACATGACAACTGACGACTTATAAAATTGACAAACTTATGTTACATTCGTTTTTTCTATGATATGAAAAACCGAAGCTTGCTCATGTATATGGATGTCTCAATTTTACGCGAATGTTACTCATTACAATTAAACTACTTTTACGGATTTCATCGCACTTTGTTTACTTATTTAACTAGCCCAACGTTTCAGAAACTTTACAGCAGCATTTACATTGAGTCCACCCGTTACATGGTTGCTGTGACCAATGCTTCTGAAACATCAGGCAAGTTAAATAATTAAATAAACCAATAATATTTTTGTTGTAATTGGTAATTTATTGTTATAAATTATCGGAAGTTTCGGATTCTTGCTTTTACATGTACTATGTGATAATAGTACATTCGTGTACAAGGTAGTGAT